>VUQS01005544.1:7377-21900 GCA_015108495.1 Heterochromis multidens
TTAAGCGTGTACTATCAGAAAACTGTTGATTTGTTCCACGTTATTGTGTCGGGGGGGGGGTTTCCTCTAACTTTTAAATACTTGATATTCAGTATTGTATTGATGTCAACCTACGGCTGCCATCATAGCTGAGCCTACAACTGGACGTCATCACGTAACACGGCAACGTCATATGCGTATATACGTATGTATGCATAGCTCCCGTTTGTTAAGCCCAGAGCTCTTTCACTATATTAGATTTACACTACTGCTCCAGTAAGTACAAATAAAAACACATAAATAAATAAAACAAAAATAATAATTATTATGTAATATAATAATAATAATTTCTTTTCTTTTATTTAATAATTAATTATTATACTTGGTCAATAAGGCTGGTTCTAAATTTTATATTTATTTAATTATTTATTTATTCTAGCAAAGTAAGAACACCAAAATCAGGCTTTGTTTCAGGAATCTTTCCAGCAGCAAATTGGAAAATTCTGTGAGTAATATTGATTAGACGTTTGGTTTCTACCACAAAGGTTCCTTCTAACAAATAAGGCTAAAGCTGACCCAAAACTTAAAGAATCTCATAGATGTAAATTACTCTTTATGCTACCTATGACTCAAAACTTGCTCCCATCTTTTTTGTTCGTGTGATTTTTACATGTGGCCGAAAGATGTTCTTTACAATAGAAATATCATATTTGGTTATGGTTGTGACAAAGATGTTGCAGCATTTTATCCTATTAATCTCATCACATTCATACATTTAGGAACATTTTATTTTTCTTGTGTATGCAAGAATATATGTGTAAGGTCTTTAAATTAACTTACTGGCATCTTCTTCCTGTTTGTTTGTTTTTTGAGTCATTTTTCTATTTGACAGTGTTTTGTTTCTATGATCGTACTCCAGGTAGGATTCTGATGTCTTCTTCATTTCATATATTGTTTGGTAAGATAAGATATACTTTATTCATCCAGGATTTGGCAAATTATTTAAAACAGTTAAAAAAATTTTTTTTTTTTTTTTAAGAAGAACACAACATTAAAAAATAGCCTAGATAAGTAGGATGTATATAGGTAAGTAAAATAAAATGCAATGTGACCAAACAAATATCTCAATAAGGTAAAAACTAATCTGAAATCAAAATAAACATAATAAAGTAAAATAATTATACATTTAATTACAAATATAAAGTAAGTACATAATGTATGATCACTCAAATAAAGCAAAACCAGAATTTAAAAAGACGTACTAAATGTAGTAAAAGAATAAATTTGTGGAAGGAAAAAAAAGAGTAGTGAGCTAAAGGGCTCAGCAGACACAAATGTAAGCTTTATAATCCATTTGAACTTTGCTACATTCTATTTAAATAAAATAAAATGGACCAATACAAAACCAATGTTTAAACATATGTAAACATATGTCCATAATTAATTCTGCCTCTCTTCCTTCTGTTTTTAAAAGCTAATATAACTGATTTTTGCTGTTATTAATTACAGACAAGATTTTTGCTCAATCTCTTTATGTATTTATTTTTTACTAATTTCTAGAAAATGAAAAGAAAATCACTTCCCTGGCACTTTGTTTCCTATTTTTTTCTGTTTTAAACCTGTTTATTCACTGTTGTGAATAAAGTTGAGGGGGAGGGAAAGCATAAATTTGCTGTTTTCAATTTTGTGTATTTAAAAAATGGACCAGTTAAGTTCCCATTCCTTTTTTAAATCATGTAAACAAACATTCTTGTAAATATTGTATCTTCTTGTCTATTTTTTATAACTTTATTTTATTTTGCTGTGTTTAAACATTAAGAGCATTAACACAAATGATAATTAGGCAAACACCAAAACAAAACTGGAAGCTAAAAACTAAAAAAAAAGGTACATAAACATATGATCAGGCCCCACAGTGTTGGAGCAAGTCTGCCTCTTTTAGTAATTAAATATATGTCCTTCCCTCACTTTATAACCATTTGTCCCAGTCTTTTAAAACATGCTCTTCTTTCACTTTCAGTCTGTAGGTGAGTTTCTCCATCACCAGGATCTCCTCAACAACAGACAACCACAGTCTGTACCCAGCTGTCCATTCTGTTTTAAGTAGGCATTTTTTAATCACTGTACATTTTGGAAAGACTACATGTGCCTTCATCCCTGAAATGAGGGATAGTCTTTGCTGCCATTAACTTAACCTGACTGATGATGTAACACAAATCTGATATATGGCAGATAAGTCCAAACATCAAATATATTGCTGTTTTCTGATTAAACAGGCGAGGCACAACTGGATTTGAGTGCTACTGCTTTGAGGAAATAAACGTCTGTGAAGAATGTCAGACTGTGCAGTTTATGAGGCAGCCTGCCTGAGTATCTGATTAGAGAAGCAAAATTAGATCAGGAGAATTGTTGACCTGAATACACAAATGGAACAATAACAGTACACTTAAAGAAAGTCTCTCTCCTTTTGTGTGGTGGCTGCTTTTGCTTACACTGCACTGCATTTATGAATGTGTTATTGTAATTTGACTGAATTGACCCCTTAAATCGGCAAGAACAAAGAAAGTGAATGGCAAAAAACTGACTTAAGTTTACATAACTTTGCATTTAGATCACTTTTACAAATCTATTCTTGTTCCAACTGAACAAATGAACCCAGCATCAGAACGCTTTAAAGCTCTTTTTTAATATGAGGACAGAATTTAGTATGACTCGGACATTTTAGACACAGAAAAAAACAAGCATTTAAAGCAAAATCAGAGAAGACAAAAATAGGTTATAGTACAAAAATATTTTCACATGCTGTGCTTGGTAATCTTTGCATTGTTCTTTAGCAGGAGTGCACCAAAAATAATGGGTACTACACTATTAAAGTGAGCAGCTTTAATGCCAGTTGGACAGCTGAGATAACACAAATACTTTCTGTTGGTCATCTGCTGCCCTAAGCAGCGGTATGTTTGTGTGTTCACATGCTCCAGTAGTCCAGTCATGCACTGGTGTTGAAACATGGTGCACAGATGTGTATTAAATCTCTTTGTCTTTTCAAAAGCTTGTTTTCACATCCCTTAGTGGTAAAACCCTGTGAAATCCTATAATACACTGAAACATCCAGGAGTGGACCACAAGGTGCCAAAAACAAACCACTGACCGCTGGTTATTAGAGTGTAATGACTCCCAGCCCCAGCTGAGGTCACTGTGGCCTGCAGAGTGAGTTCACTTCAGACATAAACCAGTCCTTTGGGGTTGAAATGCTGCTACATTTGGGCATATCAGAATTACTGCTACTCTTTCGGCATTAAAATGCATGGCAACTCTCACCACATATTACTGGCCCATGTTCAGAACACGTCATATCATTTTTTAAATTAATTAACTTTTTTTACTATTAAGGTGTTTACATTGTAAAGCCAAACATTTAATGAATACCCGTATGGAAGACCAGAAGTCAAAGCAAATACACACACTTAAATGGCTTATCATTAACAGCGTTCACACACTGTTTCGAATTACATTAAACTGCTGAGAGTTGGTCTCGGCTCCTACTTTCTGATGAGTTTTGAATAAAATGTTCAAAAAATAAAAGCTTTCTTTGTAATTTTGATGTCTTTCACTTCACAATGCAGTCAACTACAGGAAACGACTATGAACAAGAAGGAATGCAGGAACATGGAAAGTCCACCATGCATGCAAAAAAAAGTGCAAGTCAACTGTGCAACCCAAATAAGTCTTGCACTGAAATTAGCCAATAGTCGGGTTACACAATGAACATAATAGTAGTGTTTGTTTAGTGTCGCTCAGTGGACGTCTGGACAGCGCTGCACCTCCCACCCAATCCCACATTTCCTCAGGCAGCTGAGTAGGCAGCCTCATCAGAGTCTGGATCCCTGGTGCTGTCCTCGCTGAGAGGCGAACGGCAGCTCAGGTCTGCGATCCCAGACTCCTGGTCGCTGCCGTTGGAGAAGTTGGCGTCAGATGTTTGGTTTGTGCTTTTTGGCAGGAGGATGCTGTCTGGTACTTTAGGTTGGCAGGGGCTGCTGGCGATGAAGCCGCCGGTGTAGTCCTGAGGAGTGTTGGCCAGACCGAGGTCATTACCAGGAGCCCACACCGTGGGGCTCTTATCAAAGGTGGGTGCTTTCCAGGTATCGCTGCACTCCTCCTCCCGCTCCAGCTGAGAAATTTTCTATTGATAATGTAAGATATGAAGGTAACAGTCATCTTCTATAATCACACAAAAATATCACAGTAGAATTTTCTTTCTCTTTTCTTTGACTTGCAGTATGAATGCACAGTGATCAGCCACAATATTAGAATCGCCTCCCTAATATAGTGCAGGTCCCCCTTGCGCTGTCAAAACAGCTTTGACCCATCGAGGGATGGGCTCCACAGAACCCCTCATAAAAGTGTCCTGTGGCATCAGTCATGAAGACATTAGCAGCAAATCATGGAAGATGTGAGGAAGGCCTCTATGCTTTTTTTTTCAGCATGTTGCACAGATATTCAATCGACTTGAGATGTGAGAAATTTAGAAGTCAACACTCATGTTGCCCAAATCATTCCTGAACAATTTTTGCACTTTGACAGGGTGCATTATCGTGCTGAAAGAGGCCACTGCCATCAGCGAATATGACATGTCATGTTGGGGTGAATGTGACCTACAGCAAAGTTTAGGTAATTGATACATGCCACAGTAACATCCCCAGGTCTTCCAGTAGAACAGTGCAGACAAGGTCATCTTCTTCCATTACTTTGCTCATGTGCCAACTGTAGGCTCTCTTGCAGGTATACAGGGATCAATATGGGAATTCTGACTAGTCTGATGCTACATAGCAAACTCCAATACACTGTGTGTTCAGACTGCTTTCTATCATAGCCAGCATCAGGTTTTCACCAATTTGTGTGACACCTATGGCCTTTTTTTCAGTTGCTACTAACTCCATACTTGGAACATAACAAGACCAGCGATTCTGGAGATGCTGTGACCCAGTCCTCTATCCATTACGATGTGATCCTTGTCAAAGTCACTCAGATACTTTCACTTGCCCATTTTTCCAGCTTCCAACACATCAACAGTTCACTTACAGCCTAATATATCCCACCCCCAGTGCCACTGTTATGAGATAATCGTTATTATTCACTTTTACCTGTCAGTGGTTTTAATGTTGTTGCTGATCAGCATAGCCCTGTCCTACCTGTTTGTGTGAAGCGAGCTGCTCCTCTAGCTGCTGTGTCTCCTCCTGGATGGCCCTCAGGTAATCCTCTACAGACTGCCGAGGGTGCATCCCACGGTCAAAACGGTTGTACAGCCCTCTCCAAAATCTACACAAAAAAAAGAAAAAAAGAAAAATGCATCAATGGAATAAACTTTCAATTAACTTCTTTAACTTACCTTTCACATAATGATTATCTGCCCATAAAAATGTATAAGGGAGGGGGAGGTGGGTTTACAGTGTATATACCAGGGTTCAATTTATGCTGTGCGAGTTGCTGCAGTTGAGAGAACCTACTTAAAACTGTAGGGGGCAGTTGATACCCGGAGGAGCCCTTGAGTCTGGCTGTGGTTTGGCCTGTACATAGGGTTGATGTAGTCCGTACAGTTCGTCCATAGATAACTCCACAAAGAATGAGTCCTTTCATGCACTCTACATGAAGTTCAAATGGCAGTCAGGAAAATAAATACGAGGAAAAAGGTCAGAGGAAAGACAAAATTATTTTCTGAATAAGAAAGAATTTATGTGATATGTTATTTCTAGCAATGTCTCATTTCTACTTGTACAATACCAGTGATACCCTGTCACCTCTCTTTAGCAGTCAATCTTCTCCCAACCTGATATCTGTGTGTGATGGTGGCTTCAGGCTTAAATCTCACCTGACCTCTATCCTCTCCCGCTGGTTGTTGCCAATGAAGTTGCCAAACTGGCAGGAGTAGACGTGATTGTGTATGGTGATTAGAAACCTCTCATTGAACTCAAAGGCACAGGGGAACTGCTCCATCAGCTGCCACACGCACTCCAGGAACTGATCGATGACGGGAGACATCTCTTTAGGGTCTCCAACCAAGTGGTTGCATCTGCAGAAGAGGTGGATGCAATTAAATCACAAGATTTAAACCAAATCAGCCAGATGCCATGAAAGTCATGTTTCAGAGGCAGACCTGTGGGAGAACTTGTGTCCAAATGAGACCCAGTCTTTTTCGATGAGAACCTAAATGCAGAAAAAAAAGTTTTGAAACACTAGCAAGATGACTTCAAGTCACGAATCAAAGGTTCAGACATGTTACACACTCAATTCCTCAGAACGACTGAACCTCCTCACCCACTGTGTGGGGTAATTTTCCCCTGACTTTAGGGGCAATTCTCAAAAGCAGGCTTCTCCATTATATTTATTTTTCTTGATGCATTTCAAGTTAGCTACTGCCGATCTTTCTGATTAAACAAATAGCACGAGCCCAGTACGGCCCCCTATCATCGAAAGCCAGAATGTAACTGGATTTATTAACATGACAGAAAGTGTAGAAGAGGGTTATGTGCTGCCACTGAGAGGTAACCCTACACTGTATCTTAAATTAAAAAGATCCAGTATGTACCATGAATCCTCTGAAGGTCCTGTAGTAGGGGTCCAACAGCACACAGGCCACTGAACACACCTGAGCAGTACGATCCCACCCATCTGAACAGTGAACCAGAACGCTGACCCCCTCCTCTGCAACAGCCTACACACACACACACACACACACACACACACACACACACACAAAAAGACAAATAAAAATGTCCAAAATTAGATGTGGTGATTTTCCACTTGTGTACTATATGTGCCTCTGCTTTGGAGACAGGCACTATTTTACAGCAGCTGTGAGAAGAAAACCAGCCAGTCATCAGATTATTTTTGATCACAAGAATCCTGTCTTAATTTGAAGAAACTCATACTGACCTTTTTTCTAATCTTAATTGTATCACTTAAAGTGTTTGACCAGTGGATCCTGAGATGCATGTTATTTAAAAGGTACAAAGAAGAGATTTTAATTAAATGACCTCCATCATTTCTGTATAATAGAGAAATGACATTCCTTTCTCCCTTGGATAATTGGTAAAATTTTTACCAGTCACAGCAGTGCAGATAGTATTGTTTTCACTTTGTGCGTCTGTGTACATACAGTATGTTATCATAGCAAAATGTGGTCGTGGAGACATCTGCTGTAGCTAAAAGTACCACAAATTTGGTTTTGTGTACCTTGGCAGGTGTTTATACTTCTGTCTGTGGACAGATGCGGAAACATCAGACCATCACAACTGAGCAAGTGGTACAGAAATGTGAAGCCAACACAGAAGTATCTTAAACCTGCATTTTTTGTAATGCCCGGTGGATTTAAAAAAAAACAGTCTCTCCTTCTCTCTGACCCCAATAAACATTTTCCTGTTGAGTTAATAGGTTCAATCATTAGTTTCAGGTCATACTGAATAAGACATAAAATAAATTTTTTTGATAATGGTCATTTGGAGAGTCAGAAAAGAGGATTTTCCAGGATATGCTTGTTGTCAATCACACACTGTTAGCCAGTGAGCGTGTGGTTTCGCAGTCAGACCCATCCAGTTTTTAAAATAACAAAAAAAACCCAAAACAAAACACTAAGCTCAAGGTTTCATTACGGGACTTTATTAACCAATGGGTGATGTCACAGTGGTTACATTCATCTTTAATACTGTCTATGCCAATGAGGCAACCACAAAACTTGAGTTACAAGACTGGTGTGGTCTGACCCATGGGTACTGAGTACTCATATTTATGGAACCATAATGCTGATGGGTATTGTGGCCTGTGTGATCCTATTGTGAGATGGTCTCTAATGACACTCTATAGTTATTTTGGATGTTGTGTTTCTAAGATTTTGTCTGCCCCATTTATACTGATCAGCCACATTTACATGGTGCCCCTCGTACTCCTGACCTGTCAAGGCCTGGACACAGGTCCTCTAGGGGTGTCCTGTGGTTTCCCTTCATTGAGACACCAACAGCAGGCCCTGTGGGTGTGGGGCTTCCATGGACTGGATATGACTGGATTGGAATCTGGGGAGTAGATCAACGCCTAGAACTCTTTTTTTCATGATCTTTGAGCTGTTCCTGTTTAGTTTATGTTCTATGGTGGGTGCATTGTACCACTGAGGAAACTGCAGACATTGTCACGGTAAAAAGTAAAGTCCATGTGAATGCTAGGACCCAAGGTTTGCATTGCATTGCAGTGAGATGATCAGTGTTATCCACTTTATCTGTCAATGGTTTTAATGTTGTGGCTGATTCATGTAAATCTGGGGGACAGACCAAAGGACCTCTTGTATCATCCCCACACAGACAGATGATGTCTGCTTCACACAGACACACAGAAGATACAAGACTCAAACAAACCCACACCTAAACCAATATTGAGTGCAGTGGTGAGGCAGACAGTGGGGATTAGCCTCCAGACTGACCTTGGCGATGAAGATGCCTGCATCCAAAACAGCTTTGATGTGCTTCAGCCAGCCTGAGCTCTCCAGACCCTCCAGGAAGTCAGACATGGAGGGGGAACGCAGCTCACACACTGTAACCACAACACAGCTGTCTCAGTGGCAGGAAACACGGAGCATACCTGATCACAGGACTTTATTAAACCTCACATAACACTGACAGCAGGGAAGACAAATTTACAGGGAGTCTGTGCACGGTGAGACAACATATGGGTCACGCGAGCATATTTTGTTTTTCGAAGCAGATTCT
This sequence comes from Heterochromis multidens, assembly GCA_015108495.1. Lineage (NCBI taxonomy): Eukaryota > Metazoa > Chordata > Actinopteri > Cichliformes > Cichlidae > Heterochromis > Heterochromis multidens. The sequence goes on from VUQS01005544.1 coordinate 16,107, forward strand.
GTTTATCTTCTCATGTAATTTGTTCCCACTGACGATGGCTTTGTACACATCAGTGACAGCCACTTGGGGATGACAAATGTACAACCACTTCAGTTCACTTATTCCACTGCCATCAATTTGTCCAAACAGTAATGGTTCCTCAGAGGATGAATCATATTAATTTTAATGATGCACTGACTTTTCCTATAGCGCCACCAGCTGTAACCTAAGGCTCACTGTACTGTTTCATTATAAAAATGCCTTTAAATTCATTTTCCATCTTCAGGGTTCCCATTTAGTATTTGCAAGTTCACTCACAGGCAGCATGACATGAACTCATTTCTGCTCAGCTGACATTTCATTTGCTGATGAGAATATATCATACTAACACTCATAATTCACCTTTCGATAACTAAAAACCTCAGCTCACTCATTAAGGTGTTGACAAAGTGTTTTTTTTGTTGATACTACATCAGTTTGTTGACCTGTACGAACTGATAACAGAAGAGCAGGTGAACGGGTTCATTTTAGCCTCTTAGGTTTTCTAACACTTAGGAAAAGTAGACTTCCACTAAGAAGAGATGTTTGAGGTTTTGCTGTCAAGCGGGGGGGTCTTCTAAATCTTATTGAAGTGTGCAATCGGGCAGTTAGACGAAGGCAGAGGGAAGACTCGAAAGGGCAGGCGCTGTCTCCAGCATTTAAAGACTTCCCTTGTGCTGCCAGTGGGCAAAGAGTTATCACAACTGAGAGCAGCTATGACTTTTCAGACTTGAAATCGCATCATTCTCACGCCCTCTGTCTCTCTTTGGGGGATAATGTCCGGGGTTTTATTCACTCCGGGAAACCAAAATAGCTCTGAAATAAAATCCAGATGGATTCAAAGTCTTCCTAGGAGCACCCCTCCACAATACCCAGAAATTCTCCTGTGGGCTCATTTGAGGCCTGATTCTAGCACAGTTCACTCTGTGTGACTGCATATGAAAAAAACCACAGGGGACCCACTCTGCTTTAGTAATGTGACGACGCAGCCAATTTAAACAGACAATGCCAGAACATTTGTGTAAAATATGATGCGGTGAAACCTTTCTGATAGCCCTGACAACATTTCTGACAGCAAATAAAAATCAGTTCAAGCAGTCATTATAGCTGAATGATAATTACACAATAATTACCTTCTAGCATTTTTTGCTGACTGTTCCTCATGACGTGGATGTTCTCGATCCCAATAAAATGGAATTTTATGTTGGAGTAGTTGTCTTCGTTTTCATACCCTTTTCCTGCAGCTCGGTTTGCGATTGCATTCAGCTAGAAAGAAAAGACTGTCCGTTAACTCAGTTCATTATCCAGTCATCTGCATCACTCAAGACTACTGACAATCTGTTATGTCCGAAAGAGGCCGGTTTTATACTACCAATACTGGATTATAGTAACATAGTGTATTTAAAACTAATTTTCCTCCTCCCATTATTATACACGGCTCAAAAAAAATTAAAAGAACACTTTTTAATACAGTATAGCATCAAGTCAATAAAACTTCTGGAATATTGATCTGGTCAGTTTAGTATCAGAGGGGGTTGTTAATCAGTTTCAGCTGCTTTGGTGTTAATAAAATTAACAACAGGTGCATTAGAGGGGCAACAATGAGACAACCCCCAAAACAGGAATGGTTTTACATGTGGAGGACACTGACATTTTTCCCTCCTCATCTTTTCTGACTGTTTTTTCACTAGTTTTGTATTTGGCTAGGCTCAGTGTCACTACTGGTATCAAGGAGGAACAGGATGAGCACTGCCAGAGCCCTACAAAATGACCTCCAGCAGGACATTGGTGTGACCAAACAATCAGAAACAGACTTCATGAGGGCCCGACATCTTCTAGTGGGCCCTGTACTAACTGTCTGGCACCGTGGAGCCCGATTGGCATTTGCCATAGAATACCAGAATTGGCAGGTCCACCCCTGGCGCTCTGTGCTTTCCACAGATCAGAGCAGGTTCACCCTGAGCACATGTGACAGATGTGAAAGGGTCTGGAGAAGCCATGGAGAGCGTTATGCTGACTGTAACATCGGGGTGTCTTTGAATTCAGCCCTCTGTAGGTTGATCATTTTCATTTCCATCAAACAATGTGGCATCCTTTCATTCCTAACATATTACCCAGTCCATATCAGTATAGATATCCAGCATGATTTTTTTCCCATTGAGATGTGATGTGTTTTCAAAGTGTTCCTTTAATTTGTTTGAACAGTGTATATAATAGACTCTGAAGAAGGATATTGGGCTCTCTCCCTTTACACACCATGTTTAACAGACTTGATTTGCTTCCTCTTGATATAGTACATCAATTTGACTGATACCATTTTATTTTTAAATGCACTGACTGGAATAAGTTACTGTTACAGCCCTAGCTCTGTACACTTCAGAATTCATCCTGCTGCTTCTATCAGCAGTCACATCATCAATAAACACTAGTGACCTGGTTTCACTGGCAGCCATACATGTCCATGTCATAACATTGCCTCCAACATGTTTGATAGATGATGTGGTATGCTAATGATTGGTGTTGCTGAACTGGCCAGTGCATTTCTTCTTTTGAAGAATGTTCCAAAATTGTTGATTTGGCCACTCCTAAAGTTTTTGCAATCTCTCTGATAGGTTTATTTTGTTTTTTCAGCCTAATAATGGCCTCCTTCATTTAGATTAAAATCTCTCTGGACCTTATATTGAGAGTTCCAGTGAACCGCTACTGAATGAAAGTTCAACACTTGGAATCACCTCCAGACCTTTTACACTATATTGGGAAAAAATATGGGACTGTAACTTTTAATCTTTGGATTCAAGTGTTTTTAGTCCTATTGTCACAGTGGTATAAAATCAAGCATGTACCCATGCTGTGTGCCTTTACAAACATTTGTGAAAAAAAAGGGTTGTTCTAAAGAGCTCACTGAATTAGAGTGTGGTGCTGTAATAGGGTGCCATTGCTGCAACAAGTCAGTTTGTAAAACGTGTTCCCTCCTAGATATTTCACGATCAACTGTAAGTGAGATTACTGCAAAGTGGAAGCGTTTAGGAACCAAAGCAACGAAGCCACAAAGTGTCAGGCTTCGCCGAGTGCTGAGGCCCATAGTGTGTAAAAGTCACCAACACTCTGCTGATTCAATAACTGCAGAGTTCCAAACCTCCTCTGGCTTTAACATCAGCACAAACACTGTGCACTGGGAGCGCCATGGCAGCTCCTGTAGGTGTAATGTGTAGGTGAGCCACTGCTTTTTGTCTATATAATCACATCTTGATTTTGTGATTTAAAATCCTCTGTGATGGCACACAGAGGCAAAACTACAAAAAATATGTAACTGTCCAAAAACTTACGGCCCAAACTGCATGCACTATATTATGTGCTATATAATATGCTCTGACGTGTCTGTTTTCTTTGTTATAAGAATATTAGTTTGGACCTGCTTGAAAGTGAGACCATACATTTATTAAGATACAGTACCTTTATATAATAATTTCAGCCCACATAGCAATATGCTAAAATTTGGTTCCACTGTGGCAGCGCAACATACCTTATAAATGTATAGTAACACACAACTTCACATGATTAACATCAGAATGATCAAGGTCCATGATGTAGAAGGAAAACAAACTACTGAGTTAAGACTCTTTCAAAAGCAAAATTATATAAAATGCACATTTTTCAGAAACATTCCCATTAATTTTGATCATGGCACAGCTAGAACAGGGTCAGGATGTTTGTAAAGCCTTTGCTGTGAGATCTTCAGCTGCCAGAACACAGTCTGGAAAAATAAAACCCACCTGAATATACAGTTGGTGCTTTAAACACTTGCAGGCCTTTCCTTAGATACAAAGGGCTCACCTTAGGCCTGGTGTCCACCACATACATGAAATCACTGCGGGGATTGGACCTCAAGATGGCCTCAAGCATCTGTTCATCCTCCAGGCAGCGAGCACTGAAACCTGACAGGGGCTGGCTGCTGCGGCAGATGGCAGCCTAGGAGGAAGCAAGAAGACTCAGGCTTCATATGGGGACACTTCCTCATCAGTTCGCGACATTCAGAGCACACACACACACACACACAAAGTATAATATATGAGAATTGGGACGAGTAGAAATTCACAGTACTTTTTCTTTCCCTGCATGTTCAATTTAAATTAATCAACCACACAGTTTCTCATATCTCTACATTTAATAACAACATGGGAAATGGCCAGAGATCACTGTGTGGCTCTCCCTTCGGGCACATGAACTAAAGTGGAGCTCTTTGTATGCGCTGAACTCCACAAGCAGGACCCTGAACCCTGGGAAGCTGACCTCACACACATAAAGCACTCCTAAATGTCGAATCATGGATTAATAAGATAAATTATGAACACTCAGGCTTTTTCTTGTGTCAGATATACGACTTTCACAAAATTGAAGCCAAGATCTAGGAGGCAGTAATAATTCATGTTGTTATTTATTGACCAAATGGACATCTGTCTTGCTTTATCTTTTTACAGACTTGCAACACCCAGCTGTGTTGGAGCAGAGGAACAGCATTAAGCCTGAATCAGACACGGGATACACAACATTCCTGCTAAATCATCAATCAAGTGAATCATAAATTGGTCACTTTTATTCTGTTTGTCAAAGCTTCATTCAGAATTTCCCATGAGATTGACAGAAGGATCCACAGTGCATGCACAATATTATGTACTGTGTATTAGGTAAAAGTTTTATTACCTTGGTGGCTAAATTTTGAAAGTTGGTATAATGACTAAAGCCACATCTTTTATGGGAAAGGCTCTACAGACACTTAAAACAGATGAGACAATTAATAAACTCTAAACTCAGCTCATCTACTGTCAGATCCTGTTTGATCCGGCGTCTGTTTCAGGTATAGTTTATAATAAGTAATTAATGAAGTAAATCTAAATTAATGTGTGTAAATGTGCACAACTGTCTCACTTTGGAGAAGCTTATGAATGGATTCTGCTTGGGTGTGATGCTGCAGGTATGTACGAAAATAAGAAAGACTTCTACAAGCAGCATGAAGCAAAACAATAACTTCAGCCCTGGTTAACTTCTTGTCAACATTCAGATCAGACTCATTAATTCATTGGTGTCACCTGTCGCAAACTCTGCTTTCATCGCGGTACCTGAAAAGCTGTACCTTAAAAATATTTGTCTGTACTAGATTTCAAATTGTAGATCAAACCAAATGAGCAGTTGAAGGAGTTGAAACTTTGTCTTCTGCGCTCTCTGTGATGTTTGTGGGCCAGTGTTGGTGCTGATAATGTGTTCAGATTTTGACAACGTGCAATAAATCTCTGCTCTCTTAATGTTTTTTTAGGGCATGCTCCAAAACAATCATGTCTTTCAGTGAGCTGAGGAGGATGCAGAAGTGACACACCCAGCTGTAGTCAGTTAATGGGACAACATACATTCACGTTTGTGTTGAAAGTGATACACCAATGTTACCGGCTCCAACACAGTAAGTTTGTCTCAGTTTTTACAGAAAAGTTCCCAGGGTGGGATTTATTCATGAACCCCACATGATCAGATGGTAGATGGTAAATGGACTGACTCTTATATAGCGCTTTTCTACTCTCCCGGAGCACTCAAAGCGCTTTATACAACATGCCTCGTTCACCCATTCATACAAGCACTTTTTTCTATGCTTAAGTGCTTTCTATCTAACATTCACACACATTCAAACTCCGATGGATGCATCAGAGAGCAACTTGGGGTTAGTATCTTGCCCAAGGATATTTGGCATGCAGACTGGAGCAGCCAGGGATCAAACCAACCAACAGCC
>VUQS01005545.1:6845-19907 GCA_015108495.1 Heterochromis multidens
CAGTGCGTATGAAGGGGTAATGCTGGTTGTGAAGTGACTCAATCAGCCACGTTCCCTGGAAGTGTCTGGTTGGATGCCTGTGAGCCCCATCTTTATCTACCTAATGTACAGGATGTTATTTAAGTGACCACAGCTTTTAAAAAGAAAAGTTCCTATTTTTCCTGCGTTTTTTCTTTGCTTTTTTTTTTTTTTAGCCAAATGCCTTGACTTCTGTGTATAAAGTGCAAATAGTTAAAATGATGTATTGATAAGAAAGTGCACATTAATAAAACAGTAATGGGGTGCTGGCATCCATGTGTGAGATTTTCTTGCGATAAGAGGATTAGTCAGCAGTGCTTTAATTAGCTATTACAGACGCTTCAGTTTATATTTGGCCTTTTATTCTTTATTTTCATTTATAACTGCAGATGTCAGACAGATTTGCTTAGAAACATTTAGTCTCAAATGTTAGCTGCACCTCTATTTAGAAAAAAGACATTTTTGTGAAAAAGCAGTGTTTTAATTACAAAGAAGAGATCAGAACAATGTGCATTTATTACCTTAAGTACATGTTGTAGTCACAATAAAATCATACATGAGTCTAGTTATTGCCTGCTTCCAAGGCTTTACTTGATGGGAGAGCACCTCTTAACTGAGCTGGTGATCTGGAGCCAAACTGTGGCTGCTGAGTCTACAGGAGACTGCTGTCCTGTCTGTTATGTAACATGTTTTAGTTCATGTGACGTGTTTATGATTCATCAGAGAGCCCTTACTTTGAGTCTGAGTTTATAGATGCCAGAAGCATGTAAGGAGTTTAACTCAAAATCCCACACTGCAAATTTTATTTTAGATTGAAACATTTGAACAACTGCTAAATGGACTGGCATGTAATTTTGCACAGACATCAGTGGACTTATTATTATTTTCTGTCTCATAAAAAAAAAAAATATATATATATATATATATATATATATATATATATATATATACACACACACACACAGAGAGAGACACAGTTATAATGCTCATGTTAAACATGGTCAACGTTTCAAACTATGAGGTTGGGCTCTGTGAGCCAGCATCTCAGAATTCAGACTGCTCTAAATGCTCTTTTTTTCCCCCCCTATTCTTGGATCTGTGTGATGTCAACCCAGCCAGGGTGGTGGGGCACAAGCCAGTGTACTCCTAATGCCAGTCCCAAGTCCAGATAAATGGGAAGGGTTGCATCAGGAAGAGAGAGGAGGAAAGGTAGGTGTGTGGAGGTGGTAGTCAGGGGAGCAATAGTGGATATATCAGACAGAAGATGTTGAAAATGGAGCTGCCAGGCAGGGGGAAAAGAGGAAGCCCACAGAGAAGATGGATAGGGTGAGATGGAGACAGATGATCTGCCGTGTCAAGGGAGCAGCCAAAAGAAGAAGAAGAAGAAGAAGGATCTGTATGACATCAAAGAGAGGGGATATCCTAGGATGGTCATTTCAGGCACCGAACCCTCACCCACCTGTTACCAATCAGAATAAAGTGGTTTTAAAGGCAGAGGAGCTAAAATAGCTTGTTTCAGGCCTAGTATGAGACAAAGAAGGATTATTTTGAACTGTGAATCAGGTTAAGCTACTTGAAAATATGGGTCTAAATGAGCATAATAGGCCCCCTCAAATATGGTACAGATATTTATGCCTCCCCATATGAATTCGTGTCCTGTATAATCTGGGCTCACCTACTCTTCTCGGTGACTCTCCTAGATTCTCCTCCCCTCCCTCGCACATGCCCCTCTGCTTTATTTCTCACCTGACTACCCCCCTTCTCTCACCCCTGAGCACTCTGCTCTATAGGGGTGATCTCTGGCATGCTCTTACTCCTTCCCTTCCTCGCCCTGGCCTTGATGGCTTCCTCCTCCCCTTCTCCATCCTCCTCATCATCAGACCATTCCACCTGCTGCTGCAGGTTCCCCCTGGAGCCTCTCAGGCTGCTGCCCTTTGGAAAATGCCCCGTGCGGAATTTTGTGCGGAAAGTGACGAAGGAGAGGCTCTTGCTGCGCTGCTGCTTCTCGAACATCACGTCCTGAGTCGGAACCTCATCGTTTCCGTTCACCTCATCCACGCAGTCGCGCAGCACTGAGCGAAACAGCCGAGGAACCTCATGAACCTCGGGCTCCATCTGTGACACCAGCCTCCTGAACCTGCAGCAGGAGCAATAGAGTAAGTGTAATATAGGCTGACTTAGATTCACACCCTTCTATCGGCAAGGCAAAACAAAAAAGACACAGGTAACAAAGCAGGCAGATGTAGCTGTAAGGGTGGAGACAATACATTGGTAGGCCATTGTAAGACACAAACCCTGGTGGTGTTGGAGGGTGGATAGCCTCTATGACACATAATTTTGAGAGGATATCTCTGCAGAAGTTAATGGTGGAGCCTCCTGCTTTTTGTTACACGGTTTATATTTTTTGAATCACACCTTTGTTTCAGATTAATAAAACTCTATATTCAATTTTAAAGCCCTTATATTTAAGAAAAAAGTCACATTTGCCTTTTTTGCTGAAATCTTACAGCAAATTATAAAAATTCTTGTAGATCTAATCAACAGATAGATTCCCTGATGATCTCTGTTAGGGTTATTATGGGCATTTTACCTCTTAACATCAGTCAGGATGGTAGTGAACCACTGAGGGGTAGGGTTAGTGTTAGCCACACAAAAGCAAGCATAGTTTCAGAAAGTAGAAGATCAGTTCTTCTGTTCTAAGAGTTATATTTTGGTATGTTAAATAAAAAGAGATTGTTATGAACCTCACCCTGGATCTGACAGTATCAGCAAGTAATTGCTTAGTCTATATTAAGAATTAGACTGAAACCCTGCAGCTCTCTCTTCTTTGAATATTGTCTCTGGGTCTTACTTTCAGTTTCAGTAACAGCTACACCTTTTCCCTGCCAGTTCTCTATCTCTATCTCTATGTCTGCCCCTCTTTCTTACCTGACAATCACAGGCCCACACTGTGCAGGAGGGATCTTGGCACAGAGGTCTTGCAGCTCCAGCAGGTCATTGGGAGTGAGCTCGTAGGGCTGTGGGGTTGGGGTGTTTGCCAGCCAGCTGTAGTCTGCTGTAGAGGAAGAGCTGCGACGGCGGCGCCGACCCTCTGTTGCCCTCTCTAAGCGGATGCGTTCAGTGCGCTTCACCATGGCCCCCAGCTCCAGCATGAGAGTGTTGGTTACCAGCTCCTCAGTTGTTCGCTGGCCGGGCACTTTGGGCTCAAGAGTGAAAACAGCAGACCAAGGAAACATCTGAGAAAGAAGCAAAAAGTTGGTGAAGAAGAAATTGAAAAACATCTGTCATAAGATGATATGACCTTCACTATGTTGGGGGTCAGAGTAACCAGTCTGTAGAGAGGTTTAACACCTTGCAGTGATCTAAAATACTAAAAACCTTAATTATCTATATAAGTAAAATGTTATTTGTAGTTATAATGGTCCATATGTGAATGCAAACATGTTGCTTACTGTTCTAACTTCTCTCTTCTCTCTATATGATTGTTTTCTTACCTTCATGAAACAAAGGTTACAAAGCTGTAGTATATTCTCTTCTGATGAATATCCAACACTTGTCTGGTAAAACTTCTGTCAGCAGCAGGGTGAGCAGCGGGCCTGCACGGGCTCGCGACATTCAAAGTGGATGAAACGCTTGAGACTCCAGCTGGTGGCTCACAGATACCTGACTGCTTTGCTCCCCGTGAAGACAGGCAGTGCGTGTATTTCTGTGAGGGGTGCGTGTAGTGTGTGTGCGAGTTTGGGATTGAGAATACATGTAATCCTGTATTAATAAAGAATGAGTGATGAGAGGAGCTTACCTCATGACATGAGTGTACACCTGGGAGAGCCGTGTGTGTTTGTGTTTCTGTGTGTGATGGCCAGAATTCAGGTGGGGTATTTATATAACAGCATGGGGATTTAATTTTATTTTGCCACCTTTCTTTTGCATGTTTTTCTCGATTTTATCTCTTTTTTTATCTGCAGTTAAAGATGTAATGAAGGTTGCAGGTCACACACACCTTTCTTTAAGATATTTCAAACCACTTTCAGAGTCTGACAGACTCAGACAGAATTTCTGGTTTTTAAACTGTCAGGCATACCATTATACCCAGCACAGTCTTTAAAATAGCATACTGGTAGTCTGAAAAATAGTCTTTCACTGGACAGACAATAATCCTTCAAACACACCTGCAATTACCAGACTGTTGTTACACTAACATTACATAACTACCAACCTAATCTGACTTTCTCACACGCTCAGTCTGTCCCCCTGGCTAGCATATGGCATTGTATTGTACATAAGGTAACTGCAGTCTAGTGCCTGGGTTTCCACACCACTCAGCACTGAGCCACCAAATCCCAGATTACATTCAAATCCAGAGCCTACCTGGAAGAATGAGTGCTTGTAATAACTGTCATAATCTAATTACAGCTGCTACACTCAGGAAACAGTTCTTACTGTTATCAATGAGTGTTGGTTGTTTTAATTTATCTGATGACTGAAAATGCTGCAAGACGAGATGCTAAAGGCTTACATCTACTGTCCTCTGATAAACAAAGTAAAACCATAACACCAGTCAAACACACATTCAGGCAGCAGTGATGGAGCCAGGCAATTTTCATAGGAGTGGCCAAGCTGAGGCCATTACTTACACTGGGCAGGGAAAGAAACTGACGTGTACTTCTTTTTTATCTGCGTGGCATGTTGCTGTGGGCCAAATACACTGCTCAAAAAATGAAGAAAACACTCAGTCATCACACTATAACAAAAAGTCAGTTAAACTTTGGGGCCATTTTAACTGCTTTGGTGCAAATAAAGGTGAAAACAGGTCCACTAGAGAGTCAACAACAAGACAACCCCCAAAAATGGGAATGGTTTTGCAGGTGGTGGCCACAGACCATTGCTCTCTCCCTGTCCCTCCTGACTGATTTTTCTTTAGTTTTGATTTTTTAGTGTTCTTGTCACTGTTGACAGCATGAGATGGTACCTGCAGCCCATTCAGGTTGCACAGGTAGTCCAGCTCCTCCAGGATGGCACATCCATATGTGCCATGGCAAGAAGGTTTGCTGTGTCTCCCAGCATAGTCTGAAGAGCATGGAAGAGATACCAGGAGACAGGCTGTTACAGGAGGAAAGAAGGGCATCAGCCCAGCAGTGGGATTGGTATCTGCTCCTTTGTGTGAGGACGAACAGGAGCAGCACTGTGCATGCACATGAGTACCTCACTGGAGGTAATTTTGCAGGGCTCTGGCACCTCTATTTGTATTTTGGGGGGTTGTCTTGTTGTTGCCTCTGTAGTCCACCTGTTGTCACTTTCATTTGCACCAAAGCAACTGAAATTGCTTCACAATGCTGCCTAACTGGACAGCATTGTTTAACTGACTTTATGTTATACTGCGATGATCAAGTGTGAGCAGTAGTAGATTTTTTTGGCTTCTTATTTTTTTCATTTGCATATGGAAGCATGACCGCCATGTAGAAGTGCACCATGTGGAGTCATAGCTTTTGTTGTTGGTGGTGTTTATATACACCCCCCCCCCCAAACTGATTGCCAAATACTCCAGTTTTATTCTTTTTTAATTGTTGAGTACAATTTCAGTGGTTGGTTGGACTGTTATGTATATGTATACATAAACTGAACAACAGCAGCAAAGAAATACTTCAGCTAAAAGAAAGAAAGAAAGAAAGAAAGAACTTAAGTCTGTGCATATCCTGTTAATTGGTTTTAGTTGGGTGGAGTGGCCAAACTTCAGGGGTGGATCCTCGCTTTGCCCCTGCCAGGCAGTGGCAGTGTGACTAAGATAAGATTTCAAGCTTTCACTGTAGTACAAAGAAACTTTCTTTATTGGGCTATTTTGTTTATTTACTTGTGGGAAGCCCAAAATTTATCCATCCAACCATTTATTATCTACACCATTTTAAACTCTTAAAGTACATACAATTATATTTAAGAATTTTGTATATTCTTTTCTAAATTAGGCAAACACTGCACTTTATTCACCTACATTTATTTGACAGCTTTAACAGTTTGCAGATTTCAATAATTAATACAAAAATTATTAAAAATGTAATTACGATGTAGTATTATTGATTTAATTTATTTCTAGCAAGAACAGAATGTGTCTCGATATAACTCTGTCTTTATGAGACAAACAAACACAACCGTGTGGAAAAAAGGTCATTTAATCACCATTTAAATAGACATTAAGAAGAGAAGACGACCTAAAACACAACCCTGTACATAAATATTTTTTTTACTATTTTTATTATAATAGTGTTAAATAATAAAATTTTTATATATTTGTTATAACAAATTTTTTTTTTTTAAATTGTCAAAGATTAAAATAAAATATAGTAAATATGTAAAAAAAATATATATATATAAAATTAAAATAAAATAAAAATAGGCCTGTTAGTAACCGCATCATGTTGCCACCGGCACCGGACGTCGCTAGGGGTCATCAGAGGTTCACACCCCCACGAGGACTTTTCCCAAAACATTCCCCTGCTACGTCACTAGCTCCCGCCCCGCTCCGCCTCGTGCCACAACGACTCCGGCTTGTCAGCTGCACGAGACGCGCGGCATCTCGTCCCGACGTATGAAAACTGTCAGTTAACGTTAGCACTTAGCTCCTGTTGGTTTAAACTTATCCTCGCTGAGCGGTGAAGAGCCGGAGCCTGGTTCAAACAGCGGGAACAGAGCCCTGTCACGCCTGTGTGTGCGTGTGCGCCTCCCCGGCGCCCGGCGCCCTTTGTAACTGAAGTAGTGAATGGTAAGTAGCTTTACTGCGCGGCTAGCTGGTAGCATCATCGCCACAGTTGTGCGGCACTCAGCGCTCACCAGACACTCATAGCCGGTGGAAAAGTCACTATCGGCTGGTCTTAAGAAGGCTGTGGCTCTCTCTTTGCCGCCGTAGCTGTTAAACGACATTTAGTTTGAAGTTGTCACTTGTCTCGTGTTGTGTGTGAACCTCGTGATCAGGCCGGGGTCCAACGTCTGGATCTCTGCCTCCTCCTCTTCCTCCTCCTCATCATCATCATCATCATCATCATCGTGCTAAATCTACTTCACGAAGACTCACTGAAAATAAGTGAATTTCTTCTCTGTAGCAAATATAAATCTACTTAAATTCAAGATTTTTTTATTTTATTCTACCTTTTTGGGACTATTTTGTTTTTGTCATACTGTATTTATTGTGTTTTATTTAAGCTGTCCTGTTGTAGGTTGGGTTTAAGATGAGATCTACTTTATTTATCCCAAAGGTTGGGAAAGGTGGGATAGGTATACATTTCAATAAAGTGATTAAGTAACATAAAACATAATTAAAAATTGCTTTCTACTTGTAGTGAAAACATAGCAAATACCAGATGACATTTAAGTGGCTCAGTACAACAGAGTCTGCAGTGTTCATATTTTGGCTGCTGTAACAGAAATTTACTAACTGTAGGAATAAATAAAAATATCTCCTCTCCTTTTTATATACTCGTGACATTCAGTGCTTTATTCATGAAGGTGTCATGAGCAATAGTGTAAAATGATCATATTCTTTAATAACACACATTTGATCGTGATGTTTTTATCTTTTAATCCCTTTATGTTTGCTTTAGAGAGTTACTTTCTTTTATCATATGATTACTTTGTCTATAAGACCTGCCTTCTCTACCTCTTGTGGAGGGAAAAAAACTTAATTTGTTGCTTAAATTATTAGTTTGAAGTTGGTGCCTGTTTTCTATCTTGTGGTAGGTGAGATATTGAATGCCTTTCTCCATCTTGAAAGAAGAGAAAATGGGTATAAGCAGAGGAAAGACAGCACAGGATGTTTTACTGTCATGGTTAAAAGCACAGTAGTACATAGAGTCCTGTGACAACTTTATTTGTCACATGACTGTATGTTTCTGAGACCACTTGTCCACTTCTGTCTCTTTCTTGATTTTTAGGTGTTCTGTGGGGAAACAAAAGAGGAAAAATATGTTTAGGACTCTGTAATTTCACCCTGACAAAGTCATGTGCTGTGTTGTTAAACTAGCACTTCATGAAAAACCAGATTTTCTACCTCAAGATCACCTGCACCTGACTAATTCCTGGCAGTTAACAGCTGTTCATTAGAGCCTGTAATTAGTTAGTGATAAATATTGAACTGGCAAACAGGAAAATTACCAAACCTTCTCAGGTCCAGGCTTCTCAAACCCTGCTTTTCTTCTATATTATATTTTTATTGATTAAAAATGTTAGTTTACTTTTACTCAGACATATTATAGACTGATTCAGACTCTGGGAAATCTTTTTTTTTCTCAGTTCATCTATATTTTTTTACCTATAGAAAGCTATAGATTAAAAGTGATTAATCAGATGAATCACTAATTAAAGTAATTGATAGTTGCTGCCTTTAACTCTAAGCAGCTTGTGCACCAGCATACTGTCCTCAGTAATTCTCAGATTGGTGTGTCATCCTGATGAAACTGAAAACACACTTAAGTCCCTGTACAAAAGTGTCATTGTCCAGTCTTTGTAGACACTCTGAGTGATATGTGACTGGCTCCTCTCAGTCATTTCGTTATTTCTGCCAAGAAGCAGGTAAACAGTGACGCGACTCGTATGCTATGACAGAAACTATGTGAGTTTGGTGCTGACAGCCTTGAGGCTGTAATGCAAGTCAAAACTGAGCTTTTAATAAACCTCTGTGGGTTTGTTTCAGGCCATTTAAATCAGGCTTTTCTTCATTCCAATGCTCTCACTTTTGATTCTGCTTATCTGTGTGCAGCTGTACTAATAATATGCTTGCAAAATGCAATGTTTGGAAACTGGACTTTAAAAAAGCCGTCAGATGTGACGTAAACTTGAAATTTGAGAAAGATTATATTTACTTTCAGCTTTCAGTGCTGCTTGAGCATAGCAAGTAGGCTGTGTTGGGAAACACTGAGTCACAGCTGCCCAGCAGTGACAACCAGTTTCTCCCTGAGGGATCAAAGCCTTAGCAACATCAAATGTTCAACACAGGATGCAGTCAGAGGCACGCACGATTGAAGCATGTTTAGATATACATGCTATCATTTGGATCCTCTGTACCAACACAAACTTACACACTTAGCCTGTTTTGTTTATCTATGACCGATATTCTTAAACTTTGAAATATAATCATAGTTTAAAATAATCATGAATTAAAAGTAAATTATAATAAAACCAAAGGATGTAAATTAAAAAAAACATGCATAGATTTTATAACTTTCCATTATTCTTGACACTCCAATGGACTAGTTCCTGTTAATTAAAAAAAAAAGCTATGAAAAATTGTAGGAGAAGCAGATTGACAAAGTAATGGTAGGAACATTTTTATGACTAAAAATAGCACAGTCCACATAAAAGTATATGGCTGGGGTTATAAATGGCCTATACTTCCTCTTTGTTCTGGTAAATCCCATGGCTTCAGAAGCTGTCTTATTCTAGATCAGCCAAGTATGAATAGCAAAGGTTAGCTAGCACCATGTCTTGTGAAGCAAAACACAGTGCTTAGAAACCAAGTGACCTTTCAGTTTAAAAAAAGGAAATGTTTTCTCCCGAGTGAATTAAAATAAAAATGAACTTTGATTGAAGCTCTTGATGTAATTTTCCCACCCTATCAGGCCCAGGCAGAAAGAAATGAGCTGGGCTGAGGAGGACTGGACGGTGGGGCTATCTGGACGGGTCCTGCAAAAGGTGAAGGAGCTACAGATCCATCATGAACGGCTGTCCAGAGAAAACAAGCAGAAACAGCTGCAGCTGGACAACATCCATGCAAGCCTTGAGAAGCAAACTGTGAAGGTATGAATGCTTCCATTATACTGTTCCCCACACAATTTACATGACAAATAACTGTAAAACACAATTATTAGTAACTTTATGATTTAGTACTCTTGACCTTGAGATTTTAGTTCAGTCTGTAAGAAATCATCTAATTTTGCCATACTTCTGAACTGGACTTTGATTTTTGGAGTCAGCAAGCAGGTTCAACCCAAGAACCTCATTGCTGTGAGACAATAGCGCCAACCACTGCACCATCATGTCGCCTATTATGGTTCATGTAATGCTGCTTATACCAAAACAGCATCCTAAATCTAGTTAACATTAGGAAAGCTTCTTATTATTGAAGTCGTGATACCATCTAATTTGGAAGTTATCTAAAATTAAAAAGTGGACCTACAGGGCACTGAATCTCTGCGATCAGTGAGAGCTGAATCTCTAACTGACTGCTGACCATGGTTCCACTGGCACTGGTTCAAGAAGCTGCTCCTGCCACCTGCTATGACATTGAGCGCTAAAGCAGACCACAGAAACATTACATAATCTGTAGGGGAAAAAAGCGTTTTTATGAGTGCTTCTTTAAATGCACACTTTTTCATCTGAATTTCACAAAAGAATAAAATCATGCATTAGCTTTTAAATATTCATTTTCAAAAAATATTATTATATATTTAGAGAAAAATTTGACCTGTAAGTTGCTCTTCAAGGAAATACAGTTCCTGTAATGTTAATCTTCTGTAAATATTATTGTGTCAATACTGTCATGAAGGGTGAGTCACCTGTAGCAGGATTTCCTTAAATAATAATTTAATATATACCTTTCTCTCCCTCCTTTTTCCTCCTGTTTTCTGCAAAGTATGAGGAAGTGCGTGTGGAGCTGCAGTCTGTGCAGAGAGAGCTCCAGAGTGTTCGGGAGGAGGCCACGACAGCTGTGACCAACAGGGAACGCCTTACCCAGGAGCTTCAGACTAAGCAGGCCCAAGTTTGCTCTTTGGAGGGCCAGCTGGATGCTTCTCGTACCCTCAACAACAAACTCACCCAGGAAATCAAAAGGTCAGCACAAGTGAAAAACCATGGAGGCAAGAAGCTTTTCTTGCTTTTTTTCAAATTTATCTTATTTTGGTTTGTATGTATTTTTAAAAAGTTTCACTGAATCTTTTCATTAAGTACAATGAAGTTTCGTATTTTTACGATAACTTAGTTTGAATTAAACTTGGCAGTTAAATACAATCTGTCTTAAACCAAATAAAAATAAAATAAGTTTTTGGCAGCACAAACAATCAGACAATAAACATTACATTTTCATAGTATAGGAAGCCGTTTGAAATGGGGGTGTCTCCATTAGGTTTTTGGAGGCCAATCGAGTACAGAGCCCCTATATTATTCAGTCTTACACTTAGATTTGCAAAAGTAATAATTAAATATGTTTTTTATGTTCTGTTCTGGCACATTGCGTACAAGTGGACTTTATTTATTACTTGAATGACTTGTATGTGATACTAACTGTTAATGGTACCATATTAACAGAAAACTCCTTAACCTGTTCCACTGGGCCATAATTGTCCAAAAAATTACCTGTAATGTTTTTTTATCCTAGTCACTTTACCTTCACTTCGATGGAAAACATCAATGAAGGGTGTGAAGGAGAATTTATAAGGGCTTTGATAGTCTGCTGTCGTCAAACTATAATATCCCAAAGCTGAACTACAAACAAACTTCACCCTTTGTGTTCTTATCATGTTGTTTCACGCAGGTCAAATAAAATAAAAATATCATCCTGTCCACTCATAGTTTCCCTTTCAGTAACTTCTGCTTTTATTAAAGCTTTGAAAATCTGTGAAGTAAAATTAAGTAGTGATAATCCTGTAGGCTGGCAATATAACAACACTTAAACTGGGGACGCAACTGTTAACTTAATAAGAAGCTGATTTTATTATAGCAGCATAATGTTCATAGTTCACCTGTGGATTTATCATAGCCTGTAGTTGAAGGTTCAAAACATTACCATACCACTTTATTTATAAAGCACTTTTAAAAAACAACAACAGGGCTGACCAAAGTGCTGTACAATAAAACCAAACATAAAAAAAAAACAACACAGGCCAGAGGGTCAAAAATACAGAGACACATAAGAGCTGTAGAAGTTAAACAATAAAGGAGTACATAAAAAGTAACTTAAAATCACAGTCAGCATGTCACACTGGGTTGAAGGCCAGGGAATAAAAGTGTGTTTTTAAACAAGATTTTAAATCAGCAAGTGAAGGAGCCTGCCTGACGTGCAATGCCAAATAATTCCACCGTTTTGGAACTGCAACTGTGAAATCTCTATCACCTCTAAGTTTGTGGGCAACAAAAGGCTGGAAAAGAAAGTGAAGAAAGTGGTACTAAAAAGAAACAGCGGGAGGAACATTTTGCAACTAATTAGGTTAATTGGCAAAAGGTCAGTAACATGATTGGGTATAAAAAGAGCATCTTAGAGAGGCAGAGTTTCTGTGAAGTAAAGATGGTTCACCAGTCTGCAAAAACCTGCATCTACAAATTGTAGAAAAAATCTGAATAATGTTTCTCAACCTAAAATTGTGAAGACTTTGAATATCTCATCATCTACAGTACATAATATCACCAAAACATTCTGATAATCTGGAGAAATCTCTGTGCGCAAGAGACAAGACTGAAAATCGGTATTGGAAGTCCATGATCTTCGGGCCGTCAGGCAGCACTGCATTTAAAAACAGGCATGATTCTGTCATGGAAATCACTGCATGGGCTCAGGAACACTTCCAGAAATCATTGTTTGTGAAAAAAGTTCACTGTGCCATCCAAAAATGCAGGTTAAAGCTCCATCATGCAAAGAAGAAGTCATATGTGAACACGATCGAGAAATGCTGCCATATTCTCTGGACCAAAACTCATTTAAAATGGACTGAAGCAAAGTGGAAAACTGTTCTGTTGTCAGACAAATCGAAATGTGTCGAAATGCTGTGACCTCTGGACTAAAGAGGAGAGGGATCGTCTGACTTGTTATATCAGCGCTCAGTTAAAAAGCCTGCATCTCTGATGGTATGAGGGTACATTAGTGCCAATGGAATTGGCAGCTTGCACATCTGGAAAGGCACCATCAGTGCTGGAAGATATATACAGGTTTTAGAGCAACATATGCTCCCATCCAGATCATGTCTTTTTCAGGAAGACCTTGCATATTTCAGCAAAACAATGCTAAACTGCTATTGCATCTTTTACAAGAGCATGGCTTCATAGTGGAAGAGTGCAGGTGCTGAACTGGCC
>VUQS01005551.1:14739-41159 GCA_015108495.1 Heterochromis multidens
ACACTCACTCACTCACACAGTCACACACTCACTCACTCACTCACACAGTCACACTCAAACAGTCACACACTCACTCACACTCACTCACACACACACTCACTCACACATCTCACACACACACACACACACACTCACACACACACACACACACACACACTCACACACTCACACACACACACACACACACACACACAGTCACACACTCACACACACACACTCACACAGTCACTCACTCACACACACACACTCACACAGTCACTCACACACACACACACACACACACAAACACACACACACGTATATCACGTGATATACGCATGCCTGAATCTGACAGCCCATTGTCTTCTTCCACTTTAGTTGGTTTTTGCCAGGACTTCCATCTTTGTATAAGTAATTATGTTTGCATTATTAACTGCAGCAGCATTTTGGCATCTTTCTGGTTAGATTTTTTTGAGACTTTTAGGATTTAGGGGCCGTGACAATAATTTCAATTTTAAATCATTTTAAAATATGTGTTAACACTACATACCACTTGATGGCATAACCCATCAGTTATAGTTATATATACAGACAGTGTGTGTGGAAAAAGTGGCAGGCTCTTACCAAGTCTAGTCTGATCATGTGTGGCCTCTGGGATGCAGGCAGAAACAATTGCCTGATGCAGTTCTGGAAGGTTGCCTTGGATCTCTAGTAAGCAGATCATAATCTTGGTGAAAAGCTGGAAGGCTTCTGCTCTTGCTGAAATGCTGGAGTGACACTGAGCTTCAAAGGTCCGATGGTAGAGCCGAAGGAGGTCTGCTTTCAAGCCAAGATCAAGCAGCACAACATCTACAATTTTTCTGTGTTTGATCACAGCCTTTTCAAGCCAGTGCAAGAATTCTTTAGCCCTCTTTTCATCATATGAGTCCTCCACCAAGCACCTCAGGGACCACTTTGTAAGCAGGTGCGCAGTATCACTGGCCAGACAACTAGGATCCAGCTTGTCTGTTGGCAGAGCCAGCTGAGGTTCAGAGAGCTGGAAAACAGGCTCCCAGTGAACAAAGATACTGGTGAGGTAAAGTTTACACTCTGTCAGAAGACTCTCTTCTTCATTTTCAGTCTCAGTGTCTTCTGCCAGCTTCTCTTTTTGTATGTAGGCGTGGGAAACAGAGGTCTTAACTCGGGCCTTATCCTTTCCCATCCCTAAAGGGGAAGATGGACAAAACTATGTGTATGCCATTCACAGTACAAGAAATTATTTAAAGACAATGCAACAGAACAAAGCTCTAAATGTTCCGCTTTTGTACAGTCTAATATTTACAGTAGTTTACAGTAGTTTTAATGGAGAGAGAGAATATCAACCAAAAATTTAGAAAAAACACATAAAAGTTAGAAACTGATTTGCATGTCATTGAATAAAATAAGTCTTTGATCCCCTACAACCCAGCCAGAATTCTGGCTCCCACAGACTGTATCAATCAATCAATCAATTACAATCAACCAATCAATTACAGATACTCCTGATCTCAACTCGCTGTGCGTATAAAGCACACCTGTCCACAGAATCAATTTCTTCCATTCCAGCCTCTCCACAGGCTTGGTGAGAAAGTGACAACTGTTGGTGCGATTATTCGGAAATGGAAGAAATATAAAATGACAGACGCCCTCGGTCTGGAGCTCCATGCAAGATCTTGCCTTATGGGGTGAAGATGATCATGAGAAAGGTGGTGGATCAGCCCAAAACTACACGAGAGGAGCTTGTTAATGATCTGATGGCAGTTGGAACCACAGTCACCAAGAACACCACTGGTAACACACTACGCCGTAATATATTGAAATCTTGCAGCGCCAGCAAGGTCCTCCTGCTCAAGAAGGTACATGTACAGGTCCATCTTAAGTTTGCCAGTGAACATCTAAATGATTCAAAGAAGGCTTGAGAGAAAGTGTTGTGGTCAGATGAAACCAAAATCAAGCTCTTTGGTATCAACTCAACCCACCGTGTTTGGAGGAAGAGAAATGCTGAGATGGGTTGTGAATGGGTCTTCAAGCATGACAATGACCCAAAACATACTGCCAAGGCAACAAAGGAGTGGCTAAAGAAGAAGCACATTAAGGTCATGGAGTGGCCTAGCCAGTCTCCAGACCTCAGTCCTATAGAAAATTTGTGGAGGGAGCTGAAGCTTCAAGTTGCCAAGCAGCAGCCAAGAAACCTAAAGGATTTAGAGTTTCTGTAAAGAGGAGTGGACCAAAATCCCTCCTGAGATGTGGGCAAACCTGGTGACCAACTACAAGAAACGTCTTTCCACTGTGCTTTCCAATAAAGGTTTCTCTACTAAGTCCTGTTTTGTTTGGGGATCAAATACTTATTTCACTCATTGACATGCAAATCACTTTAATGTGATATGTTTTTTCTGGATTTTTGGTTGATATTCTCTCTCTCTCCAGTAAAATGAAACTACCATAATAATTAGACTATTCATTTTTTTTCTAAGTGAGCAAACTTACAAATTCAGCAGGGGATCAAATAATTATTTCTCCCACTGTATAAAGTAACTTAACCTCAACTGAAAACATAGATACAAGGTGGGTCATATCACGTTTTCATGCCAATCAGTAATATCTGTTAATGCCTACACACTACACATATGTCTCATATTCATGCTGGTAAATTTCAACTTGTGATGTTTTTTGTTTGTTTTTAAGTATCTGTCTAAATTTGGCTGATAAAATATTTTTTCATGTTTGTGAGCAATGCAGTTCACCCTTAGATCAGTTTGCCCTCTTTTGCTGCACTATCTCCATTTTTGACTCACATCAAAGAGCCTAGTCAGTATCTCCTTTTCCATTACGTGCTTGAAGGATTATGTCCATCATACGGTGAGAAAGACTACCATGGCTACTGTACAAGTTTCTCTGTATGTTAGAATTTGTTAAAAGCACTCACCCATCAACTCCTTCACTTTGTGCTTTTCTGACAAGGCTTGTATTTGGGTAAGGAGTGCTGTATTGTGGGACAAGGAGGCCCAGCAGTGAAGCAAAGCGAGGGCTTCGGTGCAGGAGAAAGGTTGTGGGTGGAATGTGAGCCGGTCGGCCTGTTTGTTCACATGGAAAGCTGTCACACGATGCTTCAGCACAGAGCAAAGAGTCTGTAGAAACAGGCTGAGCTGAGCAGCCTTCAAACCCAACCTGACAGGAGGAGATCAAACAGTGACATCCTTGATCAAAAGAGAGTTAACATTTATTAGATGAGAGTTTAACTGACATCTCAGGTTTTATCACTGCACATCGTTTAAATAAAAGTTTTGGGTAAAGTGCCTGAGGTGTGACTTTCTACCACCACTGAATGCATCTGATAGATAAGACACTTTACCTGAGGTGTCTGCTGATAGTTGACGCCACACATAAGAATTCACTGATGAGTGGGAGAGGGAGACATTTCACCAAGCTCTGAGGTTTCTCCTCAGGAGATAAGGAGGTCTTGGTTCCATCCACCTGCTTCTCCTTCTGCCCGAGGGTCGTAAACCACAGCACGTGAAAGAGATCGATGATGGCGCACAGCAGCTGCCAATCTAGATTCCTGTGAAGTCAATTAAAAACAGACACAAGTAGCAAATATGAAACTAACTGAAGCAGTTATTTTAAGAATTTGAATTAAAATGTCAAAAAGAGCCAAAATTTAACAGTGGACCTTCCTTTAAGGCTCACCTTTTTTCAACTACTTGCATTATCCAGGTTAGGAGCCCAGATGTCTTGGTGAGGTTATAAGCTGCTTTGGTCACACGGGCAGCCTGACACAACACCCTGATGATCTGTGCCTAAACAGTAAAGAGATACATGAGAAGTAGATGCACATGGCAGTCTGATTTTTTCTATTTAGGTACATTTCAGAGAATCAGGCACCTTATCCTCATTAATGTGTTACTTTTCATGTTTAATTTTACAGTTTCTGATCTGGTTGATCTCTTTCTTCACTATTTGGAGGATTAGTCTCTGTAACCTGCTAATATGTTAAATAAATGTCTTTTTATTGGTGTTTTTTCATTATACACAGTAATTGTTAAGTAATGTCCAGTCTATTTTGTTTTTCTTACCCTCCTTTGCTCCCTGCTACTGCACTTACATATTCATATATATAGTTATGCATCAAGTATTCAGAGGAAATGTGGAACCTTCAACATTATTTAATAAATGCTAACCAGGTTGTGTGAAATTTTTCATCTGTTCTGCAGAGTTATTATAGTTTTGTATTTTCTAATTAATTTTTATCTTGTTTTTACTTTTTGTTTTTAATTCAGTTTAGTTCCAGGTAGTTTCCAGAATGGGTTTGCTTGTTTCAGTTTAGTTCTTATTGTTTGAAAATATTTCATTTTTATTAGTTTCAGTGTTAGTTTTAGTCCTTTAAATTATTATTGTATGGAGGGCATATGCTGGAGATTGAGTATGGTTATTACAATAGAAACACAGAACTTTTTGAAAGCAGCTGATCACAGTCTTACAGTCTCAAGTCTCAAATAGATCCATCAAAGCCTCATCAGAAAAGTTCACTGAACAGTACAGATCACTGAAAAAAAAACAATAAAAAATGAAGACCAGATTCAAGGAGAGAACATATGTCCCAAAGACACTGGAATATGTTAACATCTAGGACGTAGTGAGCAAATCAATGGATAAATTATTTTTCAAATAATGTAGTCAATGAAACATTTGAAATTTTATCAGCTGTGTCTAATGCACATAGATGAGGAGTTGACTAATGAGGCAGCAGCGTACCATGAGTCATCTGAAATGTTTTCAACCAAGTCTATTAACCAGTAAATCCTAGTCTTATTCTATGTGGAATCATATTATAAACTTTAGAAAAGATCAGTTGTTGTTTGGGTTCAATTTAAGAATGCATACATATTGTCTTGCTGGAAAAAATTTGACAGGATGGTAAATATTCTGACACAAATCTATGCTCCTGGAGAAAACTCGATCAGTGAAGGCATATTGAGATAAATCAGCAAGGAAGACAAGCTCGCTGTCATGTCAAATCTTGAATGCCTAGTATAACTATGAGACTGGAAAAAAATAAGTGGATGTCAGTGGGAAAAGGCCAGTAATTTATTTTAAGCCATGATGAGTTCTGAATTGATTTCATATTTTAACTGAGTTTTCTACGACCCAGTTTAAATTTTGAATCTTTAGTCATAGGTAAAAACGCTGTCAGGAGAGAGACTAGGGAGACAGAACAAACCATAAAGGCCCTACTAAGTTTGAAAATGTAGTGATACAATATATCAGTTTGGTAATGTTCACTGCCCAATAAGGCTCAATCCTCCTTTAGATTTAGGTTTTTTAAAAACGTATTTTCTTGATCTAAGGTGAAGATTTATTCCAAATACAACTAGAAAAAACTGTTACAGAGACATGACAAAGACATGAAACATGTACAGACACCTGGGCAATATTGTCATTCACAGTTTGCACGATTATTTAATAATTGTTCTTCCAGCAGTGTGTACCTGGAAGTGTTCATCACACAGTGGGCTGCTGCTGAAGCCTAAAAGGATCTGAAAGATGCCTTGTTGGTTGCACAGGTCATAGCAGTGTCCATCATTCATCCCTTGCTCCAGCACGCTCAGAATCCACTCACGTTCCACCTTGTGCTGCAGAAAAAAGCAAACAGTCACGACTTTCACCCCTTCACAGAAACAGATAACAGTCTAAAAAAAAGGCCTGAGCTGAGCAAACAAACAGATAAAGGTTAAATGTTGTTGATGCAAGAGGAGTTTATTTGGACAGTCATTTAAGTTCAAGGAAGCTTCACCAATCACGTTTAATACCAGATGGCACCAGAAAACAAAAACAGTGTTTTCACCAGTTTCTTTTCATGCTTTACCTCCAAGTCGAAGCCGTAAAAAAGCTTAAAAAACTCAGGGACTCTTCTGAAGTCCAAACTCTGATGGGATAACAGAAATCTGTTCAGCACCACGTACATGTGGTCCTCTGGGAAAAGTGAACAAACATGTGAAGGTCAATGATCCTTTTGCTATTACAGGAAAAGTACATAGAAAAACAAGTACAAAACATGACATTTTGACTGTGATTCCTTTTGAGGGTGGATTAGCCTAAAACCTACTTTCAGCCTAAAAAGTATCTCTTAGTAAATAATGAGGGTTATGTCGGCAGAAAGTAATTCAAGTTTTCAGGGTTACACACCAGGTTTGAGCATCTGCTGAGCCACTTTGGTAATATAAGTGGTCATGACAAATGGGAGTCTTTGATTCTGCTGCTGAATTCCATTTTTTACCATGTCCATCAAATAGAGCAGCTGTGAGACAAAAATAAGCTAATCAGTGTTTCTGCAGGCAATTTCCAAACACACAACATTTATACACTCACATAACACCTCTCTAATATTTTACCTGTCTCTTCTCTCTGAACCGAGCACCTTCCAGATGTTGGTAGAAGCAGCTAAGAACGTGATACGCTGCTGCTCTCACCTTTGGATCATAGCTACTCAAAGCCATTACAGTTACTCCGAGAGCGTGGCTGGATACAAACTTGAGGCAGTCAATAACACATTCTGTCACACAGAGGAGGAAGAATGCATCAGATATAAAAATTGATTATTTAAACCGATTATTCTGAGTAATGATCACCAGTGAAATATGCTACCTGGCCGCAGTATGGCGCTGAACAGAGGCAACAGAAAACATGGATCGTACAATTTCCCAAGGTCCTTCACTGCATTATTATTGTAGAGAGGCTCTGTGCTATCCTGAAAGTGGGTAATAAGATGTACATTACACAGAAAAAAACAAAACATTGTCTTATTTCCCACTAATGTATCTCTGAAAAGTAAATATGATATAAAACATTAACCTGCAGGAGGATTCTGCGCTGCTGTGGAAAGTGTGCAATAGTTTGCAGCATCCTGTCAGGTTTCAGGAGGGCCAACAGGTCATCTGAGCTCGTCTGCTTCCACAGAGAAGCTCCCAGGCTTTTACTGGTCTTGTGGTGCTCCACAGCTGCTGGCCCCCATAACAATGACCTGCAGTTGAAAACTCACGTTGAGTTTTTGTATTAAACAAGCACACTTCTTGCATTTACAACATAAAAAACAAATAAATAAATAAATTTAACCTACTGGAACTTCAGCAGGCTGACTTGGTTTCTTTCATATTCCTGAAGAAGCAGTAACAATTTCTGATCTGCAAAACAAAATAAGATATACGAGGAAACGACAACAAACACACAAAGCAGGAAAAAAAAATGCAGATTTTCTTGTTTTACCTAAAGTACTCAGTGTAGCTCCGTATGCTCCCAAAAGTACAACAAAGTGATTGATATTGCAGACAGCTGGGCATTTCTTCACCAGACAGAGGAGGAGGAATACTAACTCTTCTAAAATGACAACAAATACGTGTGTTTGTGATCAATAAAAATTGAAGAATAAGGCCTCACGTTTGGAATCTTTTTAAAATTTTTTTATTGCATTGCACCTTTAGTTTGACACCCGCTAGACTCTTCATTGGAGTCCAGCATGGTGGGCAGGAACAGAGAATGGTTGCAGATCATCATGTGAAGAGTGGATAAGGGTATCAGGTCCTTTGGAACCTCGCTGCCACCATAAATCCGTTCCAACAGGCTGCTCAGAGTGTTCAGGAAGTGATGATCTCTGTAGCGATATCTGGAGGATTTAAGAATATTTTTCAGTCATTCAGTAAAAATTATGTGATAATAAATCATTAAATAGCAAAATGGATTTAAATACATAACCTACTTTAGTCCATTTTTGACAAAACTGTTCCACCCAGATGCAGTGATGTCTTCTATGGATGTCTGCATAAAGAAAGTAAATTAGAAAATGCAAAAAGTTTAAATGTACAAAATATATATGGAAAGTAAACCCACTAGGACTTGCTGTAGTCTTTTCAAGATGTTCTGCTCCTGCTTTAAAGGGGAAGTAGCTTGATCTTTAGAGTAGCTGTAAGAGGCAATGAGACACTTGATAGCTGCAGTGGCAACAGACTTCCTCCATTTTTCCCGCTCTTCTGGGCAATCAGCAAGCTTGTCACTGATAACATCTACTAGTTGCCATCTGAAAGAGCAAAGAATATTTATCAAATAAGTTTTGACAGTAATAATTAACTTTTTTTTTATTGCGACTATAAATTTTACCTTTCAAAACTGTCCACATTTTGAAGATCACTAGGAAGACTGCTGATCAAATCCCTGATGTCCTTGATGTTTGCAGAGAGCTTTATCAAACTGGCTAGAGTTTCTGCAAGCTGGGCTCCGGACTCCTCTGTCAGGTTTCCCAGAACACACTGGGAGAATATGGCAAGAAGCACTTGCTTCAAGGCTTTCAAAATGTCTTTTTGCACTATGAAACAACAGCAATCAAGCATATCTTGATTAGTATACCTGTGGCAATAAGAGGTAAAAGAGTGACAAACTACTGTGATCTATTTGTTTTGGTACACACCATCTTTGGGTCTGGCTGGGTCCTCTCTGCTTGCCACCTGCAAGTACGTATTAATGAGTGGAAGGAAGGCTTCTGATTGATTAGAGAGCTTCTCCATGTTTTCGGGTTCGAGGCACCACATCTCAAAGCGGAGCCGGTGAGTGGAGCAGTTCTGCAGCAGGAGAGAGCTGATAGCTAGAGAGTCTGAGAGAGGCCTTTGGAGACAGTGCAACAGCACATCTGTGTGGATGAGCTTTGCACTGCCCGGCTCACTAGACAGAAACTGGAGCAAGAAGGCCTCCAGTGCAGAGTTGGAACAGGACAGCAGCAGGGTGCCCAGACCACGGAGGTGTGCCTGTGTCAGAAAGGTGCCATGGTCCTGGGAGGCAGTATATTTACACTCTGTAAGGATCTGTAGTGCTGCCTGACCGTAAATACTAAGCTCAAAGTTTGTCCCCTTTCTGCTGGGGGAGATGAGACTGTCATGTGGGAGGAGTAGCAACTTAGAGACAACCTCCCTCAAATTACTGGAATCCATGTAGTTGTGCAGAGACAGGAGGGCCTGGAAAGTTCTGGAGTGTTTCTTTGCTGGTTTAAAATCCTTCTCCATCAATTCCTTAAGAGCTGCTCTTTCTAAAGCTCCCATGTAGCTACTCAGAAGCTCCAGATGATTCAGTTCATGAAGAATAGGGGCACAGAGCTTCAGCAGGACCAGAATATTATCCGTCAGCAGTGCACACAAGTGCTTTAGTTTCACGGGGTTCAGAGAGTGAGGGGGCACAGCAGATAGTTCCAGAGCCAGAAACCACTGCTCCAAACACGGATGCTTGAAGATGGAGCCAAGAGCTGAAAGAAGGATCTAAAGAAAGAGTTTCATTTAAAAATCTCTCATCCCAAAAAAAAAACAAAACAGTAAACTACTGTCAAAAGCCTGAAAAAACACAATAAAAGCATTTTTCTTCTAACCTGTTGTGTATTAGCTTCTACTGGAGATGATTGGTTGAGTTCCAGAAAGAGGTCTGAGCCTTCTTGGGATTTCTCTGCTGCTGGCTCAGACTTTTTTGCCTCCTGAAAGCCTTGGAGCTTGGTCACCATCTCTTCGAGTATTCCCATCAACATCTTCAACAGGGCAGCTCCTACGTCTTTAGAGAACTGTGAAGAGGGAAATGATGCACTGTTTGCATGTTTAACTTAACAATGTAATGTGTAGTGAGCTTGTTTTGTGCCTCTACCGTGCCAAAGTCTTCCACAGTTGATTTCATGTAGAGTAATATCTGCTTGACTGCAACTGGAAACTCAGCCAGAGAAATGGAAGCTAGAGCTTCTTCTACATTTTTCCTGAAGGTATCCTTAAGCAGAGTGTTTGGACCTTGGATGTAGGCAGCTTTCATCAGTGCAGGGTATGATGTTTGGTCTGACAATCCCTTTGTGTGGCATTCAGAAGACTGGAACTGCAAAAAAAAATAAGTCTATTGTTACAAGTACATGACACCTCTGGCTAGGCAATCTCATTGTATCACTAAAAACTCACCAATTCTTCACGGCACTGCTGTGGTAGCCACTTGGAGTAATACTGATGAAAACATATAATGGATGAATGAGGAGAAGTAGAGCATTCAGAGGAGAAGAACTCTTTATCGTACTGCAGCAGAGCCAGACAGAGAGGGAGTGGCTCTCTCTGACAGTGCAGTACATCTGAGAGCACAGCAGCCAAGTATTCATATACCATCCCTAAGAGACAAAGACAGATGGTTACAAACATTACAGATTACAGTACATTTAATTTTGAAACAAACTTTCCATGAACAGAATGGGGAAATGTCTTTTTAAGCATAAATAAATAAATGGGCCAGATTTACTAACGCTTTGAGCCAGTGCAAACTGGGTTTTGGCGTTAAAAAAAAAAAGTACTGTTGGTATTTACAAAGAGAGTGTGGTGACGAGATTGTCTGTAAGAGGTGGGAACCCAGAGATTTTTGTGACTGACCCTGTTGCAGGGAGGTGCAAAATATAGGGAGGAGAATATTTAAATCAAGTGCACAAACTGATTTACTAACGTTTCTAATTTACTGCAAACTGTGTCAATATCTAAGGCAGAAAAAAAGCATGTTTTATTTTTTGAGCTTGATATTGAAATTAACTGACTGCGCCTGTGTTTAGAAAACAGCGCAACTTTTGTAAATCACCTGTAAAACTAACCACACCAATAAGCAATATTTGGGGATTGTGCTCACACGCTATTTTGCCCCGTTCAGTAAATCTGGCCCTATATTTAAAGTTGTACTTCTTATACTGCATGTGCATTTTCATGCTTTAAATTTTTTAATTGTCAGCTTTTTGATTTCACTATTTGTCACAACTAAGGCAGAAGTGCTTTACCACCATCTGCTGACAGCTTGTTTCGGGCCTCCAGAGCAGCAGGTACCAGGGCACTGAAGGGGAAGGTTTGGATAATGAGGTCTTCACTTAGAGACGGGCCGAATTGCTCCAACTCACGATCGCTGCCCTCCATAATGATATCCAGCATGTCTATGACATCTATGATTGAAAAATAAAAAGCTTAAATATTCACAGACATACTTGGGCCTTGAAGAATTGAACTTTGATTCCATATTTAAATGCTTACCATCTATGTGAGAAACTGGGACACTGGCTGTGTCACCCTCCTGGCTACTCAGGTTAGCTTGCAGATAACCTGCTTCCTGGACCAGGCTGGCAACTTTATCTGTGTATTCGTAGGAACTGCACACCAGTTTAACCAACACCTAGAGCAAGATACAGTTTATCAGAGTTTACTGTCATGTATAAGGATTCAAAATGCTTTATTTTGTCAAACCTACAGTATGACACCTATGTATGACAGTATACAGAAACAAATCCTGGAAGACTTACCCGCTCCAAGAACTGAATAACAGTTTCTTGCTGGTTTGGTTCTAGTCTGGCCAGCTGTTCAAGCCAGAGCTCAAGCTCAGTCCAGGTGTGCTCAAACACACCAGTGTCCTTTAGTACCTAAATACAAGACAGGAGACTGTTGCTCTTTCTGAGTTTTAGCAATACTGCTGGGAGCAGTGTTAATTTTAACAGCAAATTTAAAATGTAGTTTTAGTCATAGTCTTTTGACTAAAACGTCATTTAGTTTTAGTCATAACTGAAGCATCTAAATTCTTTTAGTTTTAGTCGACTGAATACCGTAAGATTATCGTTGACTAAATCTAAAGTTGATTCAGTGACTAAAATATAAAGCGTAAAGGTTAGTCGTGTTTTTACCGGTGAGAGTTGCTCCACAGTTTACAAAGTGTCTTATTTTTCTTGACACCAAATGTGAAATGTGTCCATACGTCTTCTCTTCCTCCCAAGCGTTGACATGTTGTCGCATTTTCATGAGAAACGGGGAGCATGGGAGCTAGCTGAACACCCTCCCTGCCTGATTCTCAATGGCACATCAAATGGGCACATCTAACTTGGTTCTGATTGGATCACTTCCAAACTCGTCCCGCCTTTCTACACAACTTAATTAGTTCTGATTGGATCTCGTCTCTCCAGAATATTTTTATCTTGTTTTTATTCGTTGACGAAATTGTCAATACATTTCATTGGGGTGGCAGTCTGCATGCCAAATATCCTTGGGCAAGATACTAACCCCAAGTTGCTCTCCGATGCATTCGTCGGAGTATGAATGGTTAGATATGAAGCACTTGAGCACAGAAAAAAGTGCTTGTATGAGTGGGTGTGAATGGGTGAATGAGGCAGTGGTATAAAGTGGTATATTTATTTAGTTGGTCTTGTTTTCGTCAGAAAAAAAATGGTCGTTGACGAAAACTATGACGAAACTTATTGGTCAATGAAATTAACACTGGCTGGGAGAAAATTGGTAACATGAATATAAACCTCTTAACATAAAATACTCAAAAGACTTTTGCTTAAGCTGCTCTCATTCCAACAACTTAAAAAACATTATAGTATCATTGTGCTTTAAGCTCTTTCAATTTATATGGACAAACTACTTTTCTTACTGTGAGGATTGAACTGTGCCCTAAAACTCCTAAACATTTGCTGCATATTGCCTCTAGGAATGATGCCCTCATATGAAAAAATATAACATGCTTACAATTTGTTTGCCCAAGTGGACCAATCTTGAATAAATTAGCAGTAAACAATTATCAAGACACACTGGCCATTATGAAACTAATTCAACTATCTAAATATATACAGTATGTCTCATATAGTACAGGTTTAAAGCACAGAGGAAAAGACAAAATGACCCTTACTTTTAGAACAAGCATCTGTGTGGAGGCTTTCAGGTGGCTGCTGCTGACAAACATCTTGAGAAGCAGGTAAAATACTGATTTCTCTCCAGTTGATTCTTTATCTGCAACACCCTGTGAAAATACAAAACTATTTAGAATTGATATGTTTTAAACTAAACATAAAAACAAATCAAAAGAGTTTAACTTCTTCACCTGCATGCGGAACCAGGAGAATTTGCTTGCAGGAAGATCCAAGGCCAACTGCAATACGTGGTGCTGCAAAACTGGGGGAACTTCATCCCTTATTCCTTTCTCTGACACAATGCCTAGACAGATAAAAAACAGTGTCAAAAGCCTGTTATTAGAAAAACAGGCTTTGTGAAACAGTGATGAAAGTTGGAACTTAACAAAATACACATTATATTTAAAACATTACCCTTTAGGAGCTTGCTGAAGTCAAATTTGCACTGGCTAACCAGATGTGGCATCACTTTCTGGTAAAGGCATATGACCTGAAGAATCAGAGCCTTCAGCAGAATGACCTCAGCTGTATCTTCAGCTGTTCAACATAAAGTACACAAGCCAATCAACTCGCATTCTCTCATTTTTTTACAGAACTAATTGGAATAAACAATAATCATGTACTGTGAATGCTACTACCAGGCACTTTGTTTTCAGTTGGTGTAGTACTCCCGTCACTTTTATCCTTTTTTTCATCAGCACCAGTCTTTTTCTTCTTGCTAAGTGACTGCCACTTTTCAATTATGCTTGTCATGTCAGGCAAAATCTGGAACATGAACATGAACAATAACTTGAGCCTCTGACTGTGAATCGATTGAATATATTAAGGCACTTTCCTGAACTTACCTTGCCAAGTGTCTCCCTGTACTGCTGCACCAATTCCTCCATCATCTCAGCAGCGTATACATCCGAGTTGTACCACACAGACTTATCCAAAAGATACTCTATGTTCTTACTGGCTCTTTTCAAGATGAAATTCACCACTGACAGGGTTGTAAGGTGTGCTGTTGTGTTGGCAAGCTGTCAAATCAGAGAAGAGACATTCTAACCAAAAGGTTTTCCAGTGTTTACTGCAGTAATAAATTTATTTTCTGATGCTCAGTAACTTACAATAAGGCCCTGTGTGAAGAAGGCCTTGTTACAGACTGGAGGAAGAGATATCACCATCATCATGGAGAGCAGGCGAGGCAGAGGGATGACCTCCCGAGTTTGAAAGACTGTCGAAATCTCTGGCTGGGCCTCGTAGATCTGATATAGGAATGCAAAGGAGACTATTACCATCTAAAAACATCTAATATATTATCTTAACAACTTTACCAGCAACAATTACCTTTTTAAGAAGCTTCACATTGTCTTGCCAAGTTGTTTTGAGGCGTGGGGTATATGCATACTGAGTCTCCTTGAAGTATCTGGACAGAATATCAGGGCTAGCTTTCAGCACATTCACCACCAGATCTGCCACCAGTTCATCGTCGGTCGCCTGCTTCAGTCCCACCAAAAACTGGAGCAAGACAATGTTACCAGCCCTGCAAAGAAGTAAATTCCAGTGATCCACATGAGAAGTTCTCAGAAAAAGACAATGTGAACTTGACATGTTAATAACTTACCTGCCAGCTGTGCCAAAGCTGGCATCATGAAAGCTGATACCATGCTTACGGGAGCAACACAGGTCAAGAAGGAAACTGTGAACGAGCTCCTGGATGACTGCCGTCCCAGCAAAGTGAGTGTTTTCCAACATCTTGCAAAAGGATAATTAAATAAAAATGTGACCTGGACGTCGTAAAGAAAATTCACTTGACACAAAACAGCAAAACAACAAGCAACCTACTCTGTCATCATCCACTGCTGCATCAACAATCCCATTCCATTTATACAGCGACGCGATGCTGGCCAACACAGCAGGCGTGAAAAAACGTACTTTCTGTGTTTTACTAATGGCCTTATTTAGAAGAACCTACAGAAAGACAGAAAAGAATACATTTCATTACCAAATCCATGATCTGATCTCAAATGAAAATTCCTGGCTGAGCACTTACTTTAGTTTTCAATGTGGACAAAATCAGATTGACTGTGGACATCCTGTCTTCTTTCAGACCTGTATTCAGGATCACTGGCAGGAGTTCTAACACACCAAATTATGATGTTATCCACACACACACAAATGCGAGATAAGACGCTGCAGCATTAATTATAATCGATATCTAATTATTACCTTTGATTTCTAATATTTGTCCCACTGTTGTGTTATCTCCAGACACCAAGAAGGAGAGCACAAACTGGATAAAAGCCTGGCGGACATCAGGTCTACCCTGCAAAAAATAAAAAATAAAATTAAAAAATCCAGAGTAGAATGCATTTATCTACAGAATCCAACTAATCTGTCACACACTGTAAACCCAGAGGACAAATACTGCATCGCACCTGCTTGTCCTTCATCTTTGCCAGCCCAGAGAGAAATTTGTTAATATGAAGGTGACTCAAGACCTCTCTGGCAGCTTCTGGACCCTGGGCGACCAAGGCGGAGAGAAGACCAAGACACTGACGGATAAACCTGTGTTCAACAGGAAACACAACATTGGTGTAGTGGGCAGAGGAATCGGTTTAAACTGACTGACATTTTTCTCTACTGAGATCCATAAATCAACCTGTGGTTTCCTGAACGGAAAGACCCTTGCAGGAGTTTCATGTAGCTAAAAACAGTCTTCTTCACAACCGCATTGCCGACCATGCTGAAGTGGGAGAGGTCACTGGCTGTCCTTAGAAGGATCGCCTCCAGGCTCTCAAAAATCAGCATCATCTGGACAGAAACAACATGAGAGTTTAACTCAGAAAGCTTCAGAAAGAGGCAGCCGACCAGAGCCATCCGCGGAGAAACTTACCTCACTCTCTGTGTGCTTTTCTCCTTCTAGCAATTTGAAGATCTCTGCACACTCCATGGAGATTTTAATATAACCTTCAACCACATCATACAGATCGGACCGTGGCAGCTTCTTAGCGGTCGATATGAACTTCTCCAGTCCTGCAGATGACAAAAGTAGAGCGGGTTCAGACAGAATGGCGCTCAAACACTGCACACAATCCGATGACTGAATGCATACCTCAATATTATCATTTACATATACTCTCACTCACCCTTCATGGCTGTGGTCGGGTCCTTCAGCATGGCTTTAAAAACAGTCCCATTGAACTCGGGAATCGTTTCTTTTTTCCGCGGAGGGTCTGACTCCGCCGACCCGTCGCTGCGCCGCTTTTTACCCATTTTAATAACATCCAAGGGAGAAAAACAAACAGCAGTGATCACTGATCTCAGTTTTTAGGCACTATCTTGCCATTAAAGCGTTGCCACAGAACCCACGTTGCTCTGTAAACAGAAAGCAGTACAACGGAATTGTCATCCGGTCCGAAACATTTGCAACTAAACTTTTGTTCCGCATTATTATTTAAGTTACTTCAAGTACAACGCCTTTCTACTGCTCTGTCTTTAACAGAAAGCACATGAAACACTACATTTTTTCATGACCCACTGAAAAGTTATTACAGCACCCTTGATCCAGATGTTTAAGTTTTGCTTTGATTCATGCAAGAATATTTTAATATTTTTAGTAATGCTTGAATATAACAGAAAAATGAATTTAATCACGTAATTCTCTTTTAAAACATTTTCACACAAGCTAAGTTTTAATCCGATCTGTGGGATCTTCTTCAGGATTAAATTATTGAATGTTACAATAATAAATTCTGCCATCAATCAATGATTAATCCCTCCCCAGATGTCATCTTGCAATGGGATCACACCAGCAATCAGTTCTTAGACCACATCCATTTTTCAGACTTGGTCTTCATTTGGATGTCAACTTCACATCAGTAATGCTTCTGAGTCTTGCACAGTTATTACACCATAGATGACAAAATCTGTCCATAGACTGACAGATAGACAGATAGACAGTGATTCAAAGACCTGTCATTACTCAAAGCCACCTTCAAGGTGGTTCTGACTACAGCCGGTGTATTCAGGATCAGATTTTGTCATGGCAAGAGAAACACAGATAGACTCACAAGATAGACACCTCTTTCTTCCTGCACCATTTAGTACTTGCACATCCAACTATCCACATCAGTATGTGTGTGGTTGTCAACACATAGCATTGCTAATATCCAAGATACAGTCATGATACTGTGCGGGTGGAATTAAAATGGTTGAAATGGAAGATTTGAGTAGTCTGGACCACAGCTACTGAGTAAAGGAGAAGCAGAGAAGCCTACAAGGCATTGGCCCCCCCATGCTGTGTCCGAGTTTCACATTCTTTTCATTTATGTATGTTTGCAAATCCTCACACAAAGTACCTTTACTTTCTGTTTAAACTTGTGGGCTCCAAGAACTCCACGGCTTTGCATATGGTGCAAATCCACTGCAACATACACACAGTTTTCAACAGCCTTTGTTTTAGTTTTTTATACTTAACTAAAGCATAATAGGTTAGGGAAAACAGACATTTTGCTGAGCCATGCAGACATAGTTGTGGTTTAGATTTGTATCCTATTTAAAGAGGATCTGGTTTTTAACCACAGTAGTGCCTTTTCTCAGTTATTCTCACAGCAAACGTTTGCAGACACTGTCTAAACAGTTCTAAAAGCTGATGAAGTGATAAGGGACCAGTGCTATAGGTTAAAAAAGGCTATGTTGTTTGAATATCTTATTTTGTCACATGATGTTTACTTTGTAGTCTTGTTTTCTTGTTCAGTGTCTGTTCTTATTGATTTGCCTGGAATGCAAAGAGAACATCCAGCAGTTCATCTGGTGGTTGAGCTCAATTCTTTCTCAGAATATCTGACATCCTCACAACACAGGCAGCATTATTTCACATCACACGAGTAGCATGAGTAACACTAGCTTGCATTTCCAAAACCACACATCTGCTTTTGATGACTGCTGAGAAAGACAGCTATTATTTTTTAGTGAAATGAATTTAAATGGCATAGTTGTATTTCACAAACTGGAATTTCAGCATAAATCTTGTGTAACTTGTGTTCCCATGAATATATTTATTCTTAATTTGTTATTCAATTGCATGACCAACAGGGGTCACCTTTGCCTGGTCTAAGAATTTGAAATTTTTGCACTGAATAATGACTTGCAGAATGACTTGCAAACAACAGTTGAATAAATCATTCTATGGTGCAGTTAATCAGATGTGAATCAGATTAATCATTTAATCCACTGTAAGCTTGGGCCTGTAGAGCTTGTTATTTTCTGCAGTGTTACTCTAGCTGATTTGATTCCAGCTCACTGCTGTACTCAAAGCAGACAACAAAGAATACTTTAATGGCATGAAGACCCTATGATATATGTGAAATGACATGGTACAGCATAGTAAAACTTCACTTTGGTTCATTTTTATTTATTTTTTAAGCTGTATTAACACAGCTCTTACTTATGTGCTCTCAGTCAAGGAAACAGGACTCTTTATTTTAACTCACAAATTGAACAACATTTAATTTTCAATATTTAAAAAACACCAGAAGTGGTAAGACCAACTCCTGTCTTGCTCAAAACCTTGACCAAATTTCTTTTTAATAAAGTAATGCTTACACCCTGATGCAACTTGCCAAAAAGGTGATTGTCAGCTTGTTTACAGCTACTGACTGGACAGAATATTTAGTGAATAAATGCCTTCAAGACATGGCAAAACAAATTAAAACATAACTTTAATCATGGTGCAAGCTTATTGAACAGTGACAGGTAATACAAACTGAATAAATGAAAAAATGAGCAAAATATTCCACTGATACTAAGTTTTAACAAAAAAAAACTTTTCACATAGAGCATAAATTATTATTACATAATTATTATATAATTATAAAGACAGACGTAACCCACCTGCCTTGACAGTCAAAATCAGTCTTTGAAATGTCGATTTTTCATATGCAAATAAAGTTTGCATGTACTTAAAGCAGGGACTCATAATGAAGCACATAATGGCGAATGTCTCGTCATAAAGTAAAAGAGAAGGTTGATGATTGAAACAATATTTTAAAGCTCTAAACACATTTAATTGTACACTCCAGGAAATGATCCTAATCATTTGGTGTTTTCTTGGATTTCTTTTCTTCACTTAATTAAATTCTCACTCCTTAGTCATATACAGGAACCTGTGGAAATGAAACCTTTTCCATTTCTGATTCACATCTGAAACCTTGTGGTTGCTGAGACTTTGTCTGAGTCCTTGTTGAGCAAATATTTTAGGGTCAGAGCAAACCTTTGTTGGCAGTAATTCTATTTCCTGCAAGTTTGAAGTGAGAAGAGTGACTTTTTAAACCGGTTTCAGGGATTACTGCTCACTGTTGACAGATAGCAACCTGAAATTTGATTTTATTATTCATACAGTACCGTGTAGTGATGGATTTTTGCTCCAATGCCACCAGGATTGCTGTAAATTGGTGCAGAGGCTTTTGAAAAGGACATCTACATTAGAGATTAATGAAGGGAGAACTTAAAAGTGATCCTAGGTGTTGCATTTCTTTTTCCACTTGTTAAACATCAGTGTTGATATTCACAGAAAGCTTAAAATACCATTACAGTAAGAAAATATAGATTCTTTTTACCTCAAAATAGGTACATATATGAACCTCATGGGATAATATATAATGCAAAATGTGCTTTTCTGTCCTATTAGGATCTATTGCTAAAGTGCTCTTATAGTGGGACCAGGCTATATTGGAGAGAGGAAGCAGGAGTGGCACAACTTCCCGCTCCACAAATGTTATGTTTATTTTTGAATTTTTGGCCTGGAGAGCACCATTTCTTAAAATATTATCTCTGTGAATCAAAATGGTGGGTGTACAATGCCTGACATGACTCTGACAGGGATGGTCGCGCCTTTATAGCCTTGGGATGCAGGAGTGGGATGTTTTAGCCATATGTGATCATGTCAGGACAGACGTCTTCTTAAAAGAGGAAAAAGGGGTTATTTATGATATTGGTCTCTTGCCACCATGTGCTGTACCACCTAGTAGTGATATAGAAAAAGCACGCGGAAACTGAGCATAGCACAACTTTGCTGAAAATAAAATCATAGATGGTTTTAGGTGGTTTTAAGCTTTATTACGAAGTTTCAGAGATTTCCATTTCTTTCGCATAAAAGCTCACTTAAAGACTACTTTTCTCTTTTCTTTCTGTGCAACTGTAAATCACAAGGTTATAGACTATACTTGTGTTGATTTCCTCTATTACGATGCCAGTAGCACTATTGGATCTGGATAGAGATACTGGGTGGTTTCCAAAGAGCTCTTTTCCACAGCTGAAGCCACTTTACCATGCCTGTTTTCACCACAGTGAACCACAGGCCTTTCTGTGAGGTTGCAGCACTTCCGTTGTGTGCCTCTCAGAGCTTCTCAGGCCCTCCTCACAATAACACTGCAGCCAACGCTGTTAAAGGATCAAAGATCACCTCACACTTAACAAACAGCTAGACACTCGGCTTATCAGAAACATCTGGGAGTGGTTGGCTGCAGCTGCTGGTGCATGCCCACACCCCTGAAACAATCAGGACGGATGCCAGATGTGGAGAGCATCTCACGTAAGGTTCAGATGTTTCTGTTCCTTGGAGTCACTCACCACAGGGAGAAACAGGATGCTTTCTGATGTCCTATTAAATTTAGACTGTGCTGCACCCAGATTGGGTTTGGTGCCTTGGGATATGCCACCGGCCTGTGGGTTGTCACTATTCAGCAAGCTGATTGAAAACAGTGCTGCATGCACAAAGCTTATAGAAAACACTGGGAAAAATGTTTTTTCCAAATGGGTGAGTGTGAACCACTAAATATCACCTATTCTGACCCTACTGTTGATAGAGAGACAAGAATGTTGTGGAAGATTTTCATATATTTTACATAATAAGCACCTATATTGCCACTCTATAAATATGTTGCCTAAATGTGGTGCTTGTTCAACCAGTATATATAACCAGTATATTTACCATGAGACACTTTATAACATCCTATAATCTCCCATCCCGGAAACTGTTTTTGCTGTGATACTCCTGTGGGAAATAAATATTCAGAAGACTAAAACAAAACAGTCTTATATTTACTAAAAAAATAAAAATAAAAAAGTAGAAAATATACATTAAAAAAAATGAATATTAAATAATATCTACTCTATGGAAGAAAAGGTGTCTTGTGAAGCCCACAAATTTTGCTTTTTTCTACAGAGATTTTAGACTTTTGAAGCTGGTGTTCATAACTCATAACTCATATTCATATTTATAGTTAATATTTTATGGCAATATTTAATCTGGGCTTATCATTGAGATTATTGCTCAAATCAGTGGTATTGCTAAACTTATATACTTGATGTTGATTTTGGAAACTCATACGAATGAACTTTTCACAGAGACTGCAGTTCTAATGAGAGACAATCATACTGCAAGAGGCTTTGTGTCAGTGCTTATGCATGATGCATTAGAATCCACTGTGTGCATGTAAAGTTAATGCTACATGGACATGAAGATATCCATAGAGTGACTGTAGTGGATGGAGTGGATATGATGTTAATACCAGATCTGAGCTGGTGTGGAGAGAGTCTTCCGCTCCTGGAGGTTCCCTGTGGTGATTAGAAAAACACTTTGGTGGATATTATACACTGTTATTTTTTCCCCTCTCCTGTCTCTGCCTGATCTTTCTCTCTACACACCGAGCGTGACATCCGAAGCAAAGTTCAGTCAAGTACCCTCACGGTGACCCCCTTATCTTCCATTATAATGAATGAAATTATTTTGTCCTGAACATCAAAGGAAAGGGTTTTTTTTTTTTTTTGTTTATACTGGCTTCTGCTTTCTATATGTCTCTACTCTGACTTTTCTCCACCAGTGGAGACATGATGCATAAAACATTTTATAAGACTCATCAGCATTTATCAGTACCCTTGATATGCAATTGTTTTAGCCTCAAATTCAATCAGAATCAGAATCAGAATACTTTATTAATCCTTTAGGAAATTATGTGGTTAAGTTAAAATACCAATATCAAATAATACAATATATTACAAATTACAAAATATTACAAATAGCTCTAATAATACAATAGCTCAA
Organism: Heterochromis multidens; assembly: GCA_015108495.1. Lineage (NCBI taxonomy): Eukaryota > Metazoa > Chordata > Actinopteri > Cichliformes > Cichlidae > Heterochromis > Heterochromis multidens. Next base: position 36,528 of record VUQS01005551.1, read on the forward strand.
TATATAAAAATCCTAATATATTATAGGAAATTAACTATAGATAAAGTTGAAATTGAAATGAGCCCCTATTTTTAAGTTCTATTTCTGCACTGCTTTTGATGTCTTTCCACCATTGATCTGTTCTCATGCCTAGTGGTCTTAAAGGTGGCTTAATGTTAAAACCTTGCCTGTACCTAAACACCTCAAATAACAGAAGATGTCACTGTAAAGTTTCAGCTAGTTAAATTCTGTCTTCATGTTCAAGGACATCCTTATTCCAGATCTGAAAGAGTAGAATAGTGCATTACAGTGCGAGCAGGTACCTGAGGAGAGTTAATAGGGGTTTCTTACACATCAGTAAGTAGATGTGGCATAACAGTTCTGCCTGATGGAGATAAATCTCTCAGAGGTTTTTTTCTGTGAGCACAAGATATTTTAATTATTAATCAATCTCGTGGCACAACAGAGATCAGAGGGAAAGTTAACATTTGAATGTAAGCCATGCTTACAAAAAAAATTGAGTTGTCCCTTCTTTCTGTGTTAATTAAAATTTCAAGCTTGAGGTTAAATGTCATTAATGATATGATCAAGTTTTTATAATAGCTTGTGGTAAGTTTTAAATGGCTAACTTTGTATAATTCTGGGATTGTATAATTCTCCCCAAGAAGGAGAAGGACAAGACAATTGGCTAAACAGTTTTATCTAAATTTACTCATTCTTGCCAGTGTATCACTGAGAGTTTTGTAAGTTATTTCACTGTAAGTGGTCTGCAGGAGGATGCAAGCATATATATAATTATAATAAATATATTGCTTTAACACTGCATTTTTATTTATTTTTATTTAATTTTTTTTTCCTCCTTGCACTTATTCTATTTCACTGTATATGCCACTCTGCACTCTCAGTTGCCCCATCGGGATAAATAAAGTAATCTGAATCCGAATAAACTTTTAGCTGAATTTAAGAAATATAGCTTTAGACACTTAACTATGCGCTGGTACCTGGTCTATGACCTTATCAACATGCAGAAGATATGGGCTGTCTCTCACTTCTTGAGCTTCTTTCATACCACTATGATCACACCACCGCTTTATCTGTTAAGACAGCGTTACCATTCGTTACAAGGCCATAGGCTTTGGCTGTAGTTTCCTGAACTGATGAGTTAGAGAATAACACGATTCCCTGAGCTTCATGAAAAGGATTTGGGTTTAAAACCTCAGCGAATCATCAAAGGGCAAAAACAGGATGTGGTTATTTTCTATATCTGAGGTTATAAAATCATTTCGTTCAGTATTAAAGTGATTATACTGGTATAAATTCTGATGTGCAACCTTGACTGTGTATTTTTAGCTGTGGGCTCTGCAGCTGCTTTATAGAGTGCTACTGATTATAGTGTTTGTACAGACCAAAGCACATATGGCTTTGACAGTATCATAGCAGCTCTCTTCTTAAACATCTGTGCATGACTAACACTGAAACATGGTATACTGATGTATCCTCCCATGGGCCGTTTAAATATATGATTTACTCCACATCACCTTTGTACTCCATTCCTCTTCTTGAGCGTGCCATGGATTTCTATAGCTTTACTATTTAGCATTGTTCCTAAACTTATGTCAGGCATATATTATGTTTCCCAAGATGACCTTATTTTAAACAGCAGGCTCTGTTGCATGCTATTGCAGTTTTCAGGATGATTTAAAATCATAGATTATAGCTGACCAGCTGCTCAGACCTTAAGAAAATTGATGTACTGTACATGGCCGCAGCTGTGTTATTACTCTTTAATGTCACTTTATTTCTGAGATTCTCACAGTCTAAAATTAAGGTAAGATTCCTACATTCAGTGGTTGAGCCTGGCCAAAGCAAAACATAAAGCTTGAGTTCAAAGCATTGCCCCAAGGACAAATACAGTAGTCCTTAGAAAGTCCTTAGAGAGTAATTAGTTTTATATTATTTATCAAACATATATATTTATCACTACAGATCATTAAAGTGTCAGATAAAATTCCAGCACAAGGTTTTGGCACAAAATTTGTAATCACTCCATAAATATTTATATTTGGTGGATATTTACTTTTTTAAATGTTAAGGAAGGTAATCAGAATTATTTTGCATAGCAAATACCTGAGCCTAAATGCAGGACTTGTAGGCGGAATTTGGTAAACAAAAAAAACCAAAACAAAAACAAACTTTATTCAGGTGGAATGCAGACGTCCATCAGAAATCCAAAATACTACAACAGAAACAAGACAAAAATGAGACATGATCAGAGACAGGAACACTGACTAACTGAGGCTTTAAATACACAAGAGGTAACAAGGGCTTCATGTGTGGTGAGTGAGGACCCAAGATTGCAGACGCGGAGGAAGGTGGAGGTTTACTAAAGGCGAGCCCTTTATTGAGCTGGTATACAACCATATGTGGCAAAACAATACTAAACCGAAAAACGAATGCAAACTAAAAACTCACTAGAGAACTCAGAGACCAGGAAACAGAATAACACCGGGAAACTGAACAGTACACTCTGACAACGGACAAGGGGAGACAGAGACAACAAGTACACAGGATAATGAAAGGATAGGAAGCAGGTGGGGAAACAGCTGGTAATAAACATGGAGACATGACAGACTGTTTCATCCTTTTGTCTCCCCAGAGAGATGAATACAGGAACAGGAAGGGAAACACAGGGACAAGGACTACAAATGTATTAACTAGACAAGACAGGGAACACAGACAGCCACGGAGAGACCAGACAGACATGGGGACATGACTGGGGAGACAGAAAGGAATAACAAAAACAGAGACAAGACTGACTTGGTACAGGGGACACAGAGGACAAGACACAGAGACAGGGCACAAAAGTGAACTAGAATAAAACAAGAAACCAAGAACTAGAAATATAAAAAATGAAAACTCAGAGGCACTAGGAAATACTGAACTCAAGAGTAGCTAATACAAAAACAAATACAGAACTAGAACCTAAACATCTCTTAATTTCAAAAGAATGAATAACAAGTCCAAAGAAACTCAAAATACTGGGTCAAAACCTAGGGATCCTAACAGTACCCCCCTCCCACTCAAGGACAGCTTCCAGAGGTCCAATACCAGAAACAAAATCGGGTGGGTGGAGAGGTGTCAGGACGGAGGGACCTGAACAAAACCCAAGGCCGACATGGCGGTGAAGGAAGCCCTCTGGAGGCCGACGTCTGCGACAGAGACCATCGGGTGGCTTGGCTCGAGGTCGTCAATGGCAGCGAGGACCATTAGGCTTTGGACTCAGGTTCACATTGAGGCTGCCCGGGACCCACGGACTCAGGTTCAGATTCAGACTCAGGCTGCCTGGGACCCAGGGGCCCACGTTCAGGCTTTGATGCAGGCTCTGGTTGCTTGAGCTGGGGCTGCGCAGGGCGCACAGCAGGCTCTGGTTGCTCCGGCTGGGGCTGCACAGGGCACTCAAGACTGAGGGGAGCCACAGCCATCTCCTCTGATGACTGGAGCTGATGATAAGGCCTAGCCATCCTTACCCTGGGGACCGTGACAGGAGCAGGAATCAGAGCAGGGATAGACCGGACCTCAGCCGCCCTCATGTGCAGTAGTGCACATGCGTCAACCGGCATGCAGCCTGTTCAGTTGCTCCTGCCTTTTCCCCTGAACTTTTAAACTTTTTCTTACTTTCACTTATTATTTGTAGAGTGTTTAGTTTGTTTTAAATAGTGTTCTCTCAGACATGTGGGTTGAGAGACTTTTTGTCCTGCTCATCGCTGCGGAACCGTTACTTTCTCTGAGGAATGGGACCGCAGCACAGCAGCTACACACACCAGTCTTTGTTTACACCAGGGATCAGCTGATCGCCCTGAGGCCGCTGTCTTGCTGGCCAGACCTATGGATATACCGGCTGAAATCTAGAGGAAAACACACCGTGGATGCAGAGGTGGGGGACAGAAGAGGAGAAAGAGGGAGATGGATTTGTTGCACAGACATTGAACTGTGTGCTGTTGGACTCAGGCTGTATTATGTGCCCAGGGAATTTACCCAGGTGATCTTGGTGGCTGTTTATGTTCCTCCCTTTGCTAACCCCACAGCTGCATGTGACATCATTCACTCTGCCATAGCCCGGTTACAGACTCAGACTTGAACCATGTTACCTTGAACGCTACACTTCCAACCTTCACACAGTATGTGGCCTGTCCCACCAGGGGGGAGAGAATTTTAGACCTACTGTATGCTAATGCCAAGGACACACACAGTTCCTCCCCCCTCCTCCCACTGGGTAGGTCAGATCATAACCTGACTCACCTCACCCCCTGCTATGTGCCTATTGTGAAGAGGGAGCCTGTGACCACAAGGAGTATTAGGAGGTGGTCGGAGGAGGCCTTGGTGGAGTTACAGGGCTGTTTTCAGGTGACAGACTGGCAGGCACTTTGTGAGCCCCACGGTGAGGACATTAATGGGCTTACTGAGTGTATATTGTCCCGGCTTGGACTGTCCATTGTTACCCAAATAACAAGCCATGGGTCACTAAGGACATCAAAGCCCTCCTCAACGACAAGAAGAGGGTCTTCAGAGCGGGCAATAGAGAGGAGGTTAGAATGGTTTAGGGATTATTGATGGGTGAGATCAGAGAAGCTAAGGAGAATTATAGGAGAAAGC
>VUQS01005553.1:3472-21051 GCA_015108495.1 Heterochromis multidens
CCAAAAAACAAAACTTTTTTTTTTTTTTTTTTTTTTTTCTTTTAACATATGGCACACGCAGCAAATAAACATCATCACCGCCAATATTACATCACAAAGACGGAAAGAAACTAGCAGGTTGTTTAGAAAGATATTCAAACCTTTAAGGTCAAAATGGAGGGAAAGAAAATGAAGATGGTGAATAATTCTTCATATTGAGGGCAAACATGCAGAGGGAGTAAAAATATCACATTACAGTACAGTGTGATGCAACCTAATCCAAAAATCTGTGTGAGGTTTTCAGAGTTGGTTCTACTTTCAGAGGTGTTTATTGTTTTTAGTTTGTGGTTATTGTTATGGCTGTAGTGTGTCGTGTTGCATCAGGCAGCATGTCACTGTAAGATGTTTCTGTTATTTTGTCCACCCGCTGTGTGCATGTGTTCCCTTAACAGCCTCCCTTTGACATAAGTGCAACAAATCGCGTTCCCTGAACTTCCCTGACATAGAAGATAAACTGAAAAGTATATTTCACAGATTCCTCATACAAAATATACCTGACATGTTTACATTGGTAATCTCACTATAAAACACTCACAAAGCTCTTCATGCACTCTGAGGAAACGTCTGTGCTGCTCAGTGGCAGCGTCTTATGTTTGGTTGTGTTTACTGTACTTGTAATTATCCAGATGCAATTAAAAAAAACAAAACAAAAGAGTGTTAATGCACGTCTGAGATATTGAAACAGATCCACTGCTGACTTCCAGCCAGCTCTGGGAGAGTAGCGAGCAAGGTGGGGCAACAGCAGGTCTCCGATCGCTCAGAGGAGGGCACCCTCACCCAGAGAGAAGACGAGGAGAGGTTGGGAAAGAGAGCGAGAGAGACAAAAGAAAATGAGAGAGTGGGAAGGAGAGAGGAGGTGGACAAGGGGGGTGTCTATTCCCTGAAACATAAACTGCCAACGAGCTCTGACTCGGCACAACTGTTGGCCTCGCTCTGCTTTGCTTGGGGTTGTGACAAATGAAATAAACTAAGTGTGCCAGACCTCATGAGAGGGATTTAACAGCTCAGTATTACAGAGACACACTGCATGCAGGAGGAGGTTAGAGTAGAGGACGACAGCAGTGCAGATTGCATAGAATTAACAGTTAAATGTCTCTCTAGAGTTTTTCGCTTTGAGGTGCAGCCGTGTATTCCTGCAGCAAGTATTCTGTAACCTACACAGCCCATGTAGGACCGTCACTGCTTCTTTACAGCCATGAGGCCGGCTGCCTACCGTGACAGCTGTGAAATGTACAAGTCTTATAAATAAGAGTCGGGGAAGGAAGACGACATGAATGCAGCTGAAGTGAGTGCGTTCTGGTGAGTGTTAGTAGCATGCTAGGCTACCGTTGGTGAGCTCTACAGTGCAGTCAGCTGATTGCAAGGCGTCACAAGTCCCAGGCTCATCCGCTGAGGGGATGTAGGTCCACTTTCACCTTCTCGCCGCTGCTCAGCATCCCCACGGTGGGGTAGAGGCCCCCAGGAGGGACGACCATCTCTCTCCGGCCCATGAGCTTCCCGTTCCTTGTGAAAAACACCTGCAGGGCATCAGAGAGTTAAAACACACACACACACACATACATACATGAGCTTTTTACTGATGGAGCGCTGGAATAATTGGTTGTGAAAGGAAAGTCTTCACATAATGGCCGATACTAAAATTTGAGAGCACTCAGTGTGCCAGTTGTAAACAGGAATTATGTGCAGTTAGGAAATATCGTTAAACAAATGGGTGACAGGGTAATGTCTGCCTTCTCGAGGGGGGGAAAAAAGTCAGTGTTTACAGTACATGTCTCTACTAAATCAGCAAGTGATCAAACATTATCCAGCTGCTCTCAAAAGAACATCAACAAGCTTTTCAATGCTAATACCGAAGGCTTCTTTCCAAGTCTGAGAGCAAATACCGACGCACTAGAACAACAAGCAAAGTACTGTCGAGTGTGCATCTTCTAAAATTCAGACTGAGTCACATATCAAACATTTACTGTACCACCCACTCGAAAAAGAACGGCTTAGCCTATTTAATTAGAGATGAAGGGCGAGGGAAACATACTTCATTAGCCTGAACAACAGCAGCGTGGCGGTGCAGTGTAACGTCAAGGAGCGGTGCATTGAGACTAATGTGTCCCGCTGAGTAAATATTGACAGATCCATGGATTATGCCTGTTCTATTCTCACCCACTTGGGTTTCAGTGCTCACACCCGCTCGGTGACCTCTTGGCCTCTGCTTGCACAACCGTGCAGGCGAGTGAGCTGAGCAGCTACGAGTCAAGACAGAGTAAAGAACTGCAGTAATTAAAACGATAAAAAAACAACAGTTGGAACATGAAGTGGTTAGATAATTAGAGTGTACGGAGAGCTGCTGGGTGCACATTACAGCGAGGCATGGTGAGACGGTGCACGCGTGTGGGTTGCAATATGAAGGCCACAGTGATGGCTCCCACAGGAGCCATGTTACACACGAATATGAAAGTAATCATTGTGAGGCAAGTCGCTGTGGTTTCTGCTGTTGTAAGTAATATAAAATAATGACTGAGATCCCGCTGCGAAGTGCACTCCGTGAAGAGCTGCCAGAAAATAAATAGGTTAAAGGTACCTCGAGGAGTTTTTGAACACTGAGGAAAGATATTTTTCTCCTCAGGAATGTTTTCTAACGGTTCCCTTTTGAATCACACTGTTCGACTGATCAACAGGTGGCGCTAATGCAGCAAGAAAAGCAACAATGTGCCATCATTTCTCTATAATCTGATCATGAAGGATGTCTCAATTCCTAAGATGCACGTAGAAAAGAGAGGAATGAAAACAGAATACAAATCGAGACATCAAGATGGTTTACTGAGATGGAGTTGTAGGTTAGCGGTAGGGTGACCAGATTCCTACAAAATAAATGAGGGGCATAGAACACTTTTTGGTGGAACAATGTGAGACATGTAACTAATGCAGAGTGTTATGGTCCCAGGCCTTTTTTGCGGGGTTTGCTGTGTATGCATGTGCTTTGTGTTGCAGGAGTTTCCTGTGTGATGCAGGAGATTGGAGGAAATGCAGAACACCTGGTCAGTGTTCTGCAGGGCTTAAATCACCCCTTTTGAGGCTTTGGCCCCATCTCCGCTGCTGTAACAGTGTCCTGTTTGGAGCAATCATCTTGATTTGGTTTTGCACAGACATCACATTATATATACACTTGTGAAATCATGCATATACCGTTTTACACTACTGATATGGACTTACACACATCATGATTATTATTAAGTTTTATAAACCTTTGGTAATTGTTCAGTTGGTGGTGTGACTCCATTCTGTGTTGTGGCCAATGAAGCTGGTCGTAACACTGAGTTTATTTAAAAATGTAAAAAATATATATGTATACGTTCTAGGCGGGTGATCACTCATGTCTGTCAAAACGCTTCATGCTACTGCCAATCTGACCTGCCCACAAACACGAATGTGGACTTTCCACCTTTTTAAAAGTGGAAAATCTTCATTTGATGTACTTGGACATGACTCAGCAGAAATTAGTCTGCAAGAAAAAAAATGTAAATAAAAAAATTAATGCACGAGAACAGGAAAAACATGAAAATTTGTGTCCAGAGACAAAACTTCATATATTACATGTTGAGAGTATTTGACAGATTTTCATTCATGCCATAGTGATGCTCCACCTTCACAATGATCTAGTAAAGTAACATTTTAAAGTAGAATGGGAGGCAGAGCCTTCAGCTTTCAGGCCCCTCTTCTGTGGAACCAGCTCCCAGTTTGGATTCGGGAGACAGACACCCTCTCTACTTTTAAGATTAGGCTTAAAACTTTCCCTTTTGATAAAGCTTATAGTTAGGGCTGGATCAGGTGACCCTGAATCTTCCCTTAATTACGCTGCAATAGGCCTAGGCTGCTGGGGGCTTCCCATGATGCACTGAGTGTTTTTCCTTCTCTCACCTCTTTTCACTCACCAAGTGTTTCTACACCACTCTGCATTCAATCATGAGTTATTATTAATCTCTGGCTTTTCCACAGTGTGTCTTTTGTCCTGTCTTCCTCCCTCACCCCCAACCGGTGGCAGCAGATGGCTGCCCCTCCCTGAGCCTGGTTATGCCGGAGGTTTCTTCCTGTTAAAAGGAAGTTTTTCCTTCCCACTGTCGTCAAGTGCTTGCTCATAGGGGATCGTCTGACTGTTGGGGTTTTTCTGTATTATTGTAGGGTCTTTACCTTACAATATAAGGTAGAGGTGACTGCTGTTGTGATTTGGTGCTATATAAATAAAATAAAATAAAATTGAATTGAATTAAAGGCTGGTCTGAGTATTTCAGAAACTGTTGATCTACTGGGATTTTCTCACGACTATCTCTAGGGTTCACAGAGAATGGTCAGAAAAGGTGAGAATATCCAATGAGCGGCAGTTCTCTGGATAAAAATGCCTTGTTGTTGCCAGAGGTCAGAGGGGATGAACAGACTGTTTCAAGCTCAAATAACCACTCGTTACAACCAAGGTATGCGGAAGGGCTTCTCTTAACACAAAACACATTGGCCCTTGAAGCAGATGGGCTACAGCAACTAAGAACAGGAATCTGAAGCTACAATCAGCACAGGCTCACCAAAACTGGACAATAGAAGATTGGAAAAACGTTGCCTGATCTGATGAGTCTCGATTTCTGCTGCGACATTCAGATGGTAGGGTCAGGGTCCACCACCAGCAGGGTGGTGTACTGGTGTTTTCTCAGCAGACTTTGGGCCCCTTGAGCATCTTTTAAACACCACAGCCTACCTGAGTGTTGCTGCTGACCATGTCCATCCCTTTATGACCACAGTGTACCCATCCTCTAACGGCTGCTTCCAGCAAGATAACGCAACATGTCTCAGAGCTCAAATCATCTCAGACATGTTTCTTGAACATGACAATGAGTTCACTGCACTCAAATGGCCTCCACTGTCACCAGATCTCAATCCAATAGAGCACTTTTGGGATGTGGTGGAACAGGAGAATCACATCATGGATGTACAGCTGCCAAATTTGCAGCACGTGTGTGATGCTATCATGTCAATATGGACCAAAATCTCTGAGGAATATTTCCAGCACCTTTTTGGATCTATGCCATGAAGAATTAAGGCAGTTTTTAAGGCTAAACTAAGGTTTTCCTAACAAACTGGTTGGTGAGTGTATTTCAGGATCTTTTTTGTCTCTTAGTCATCTTTGGGCCATACATTTCTAGTGAAATGTGTTCAATCTTTTAAAAATAGAGCCAATCAAAATGTGGGACATTTTCTCAATATCAGTCCCACATAAAATTGGGCATCTAGTCACATGCAGGAGGGTGAAGGGCAGAGGAGATGAGGAGGAATAAATTAGAAATATTAGAAAAGATCATGGATGTATACATATGCTCACGGCAAGTTTTACTGGATATAAATAGAAAATGTCTTTGTTTACAAGAGAAATCCACAGGATGCCTTTACGTTGACCAACAATCTTATAATACTACACATTTTTTGTGCCTCATTTGCTAATGTGGTGCTTTAAAATAACGTTATCCAAAGCTGTATTAAATTATTATATACAGAGACAAAAACAACTGGAGGGTCTGAAAAGTGAAGCCAATGTGTGATTTAAACCTGCATTCTTTCCAGTGACCAGCAGGGGGTGACTCTTCTGGTTGGAAAAAAGAAGTCTGACTGTATACATATCTGTCAAAATGGCCTTAATTCTCATTTGATTTATGGATTTGGTAAACACTTTCCTCCACATATTTATTCCCCTTAGTTTCACTTCCTATTTGTCATCTGGTTGTCTCCGCCCTACAGACTGAGACCCACTGATTTATGACAAGTTAAAATGGTTCCATTAAGAGAAAAATAGACGATAAGCAGGGCAGCCAAGTCTCATAGCAAAATGTAAAATAGTCACACACAAAATTGACTTAAATAGTATTTTTTTTGTGACAGCACAACTATGAAACAAATGTATTTCAATAAGAAGTAGATTTTGTGTTTGCAGCACGTATTATGTCAAGACTATTCACCAGGGACACATCAGCATGGCGGCAAAAAAAACAAAAAAAAACACAGCTCTTTAAAGAAATGGCAACTTTTATTTTAACCTTGTTTTCTAAACCTAACTGATACGGCTCTAGCAGCCTGCTGTGATTTTGCCCTCATGGGTGTGTCTTGCTCTCAATCCAGCCTTGGGTGCCAGCCTTCTGTGTAGCTGATTCTCCTCAGCAATTAGGCCAGAGTACTTAAGGCCAGGGAGAGGAGAGCTGCAGTGCCTGAGAGCCTTTTTGCTTTGCAGCTTATGAATGGTGTGTGGCTGCCTACTCCTACTCTGTTTGTTCTTTTTGTTGTTTAGTGTTCAACCTTTGGGTTTTGTTCTTTTCTTGCTGTTGATGGCGGTAGCAGCTTGTCTGTCTCTTTTAGTGTAATTATTAATCAAAAAAACTTTATTTTGTTGCAAGTTTTGTCTCCTTTTTCAACCACCTTGTTTTTTTACTTCCCCGACATTCACGGGACACTTAGGGGACTGCAACGAATGGTGGCTCTTCTGGGATACTGAAAGAGGAGGCCTGAAAACGGCATTATTTGGGTTTTGATATATTTTATTTATTGGTGGCTGACATGCTGTTACCTGTGGAATATACAACTTCCCGGTTAAGTCAGGTGAGTGTCCAGGTGAGCTGTTCAAGTTCTCTCTTCAGGTAATCTTTTGTTGTTTTGCCTTGTTTATTTTCAAAGTAATCCGGGGCAGGGATAAATTCCCTGTTGAGTTTAGGCAATTCAGGGCTCCATTTGCCTTTCAACTTGCCTCAAGCCAAACTTACCTCAAGACAGGTAAAGCTTGGTGTGGTTTTAAAGCTTTGGTCCCATAACTGCTGGTGCACAGGTGTCACTTTTGAGTATAAACTTTCATCTGGCTCCAGTCTTTTGTGAGTCAAGCATTGAGGCTTTTTTCACTGCATTTGAAAGAATGGTGACTGTATTAGACTGGCAACAGGATGTGGGCGATTATGGTGCAGTGCAAGTGGTAAGGCTCAAGAAGTTAGTTCTCTCTCTGCAGAGAACAATTTAGACTGTTTCGGGGAGCCGGAGTTTATCTCAGCAGTCATTGGACAAGAGGTAGGGCACACCTAGGACAAGACAGCAGTCTATCACAGGGCTGATGATGATGATGATAATAATAATAATAATAATAATAATAATAATGTATTTTAAATTAATGTATTAATTAATGCATTAAAAATAAATAGTACAAATGAAGAGTAACAGGTATAAACTGAGAAATGATTTGCTTCACCACCAACCCCCAAAGTGTTAAATCTTAACTTTGTGTACATTGGCACACATAAGACCAGAAAGATGAAAAATGTAATTCAGGGTCACAAAAAAACACAAAAAAAACCTGGAAAATTGCAGTCCAGAAACACAAATCAACAGATTAGAGGCCGTGACTATTTCGCAAACTGCTGTGAGACTGCGTTATGGATTCCTTCCTTCCTTCCTATGTGTAAGCATGCACATGTCCTTCAGGCTGTCACTCACGTCCAACCCCGGTTCGCCCTGTCAAGTTTCCAAGGTGGCGTCAAACTGGAACTACAGACTTCTCAAACTAATGGATGACGTCACTGTGGCTACATCCATTTTCTTTTTCTTTTTTTTTTAACACATCAGTCGCTGTGTCCAGTGTAGAGTTGTATTTTAATTCTTATTAATAAATCACACAAACCAGAAAACTATCAGGTTTAGTGGCCATTCATAGAAAATGTTATCGTTGTTGTGAGAGGTTAGACATCTGTAATTTGCTAAAGCACAGTCACAATACACAGTCAGCCAGTTGAGACGGGTGTAAAGGCAGCTGTGTATCACTTTGTAGCTTACAATTGGCCACTGGTGGACACTGAAAGCTCCGGTTGTGTAGGCTGTAGTGGTCGCTGTCCAGTGCTCACTGTGTATTTACAACAGTGCAAAAGATAAACAGTCAGTGCCCCTTTTTACAAAGTTCAGTGGACTGAGACTGAAGAGTTCATTTCAGCCAATTTTTGGTCCTACAAATTTACTCTGTGGTGAACACTCTTTGCTAAGAGAGGATCTTTGGAAGCTGGTTTCCCTCCTGATCCCAAAATGAAGCAGCGGATACTCCCAGGGATGAACAGCTGGGTTGATAATCAGATGGACTTCAAGTTTGATTTTCAGGATCCAGGGGGTGAGCAAATGGCAACCTAATCAATGATGACAGGTTGGCGACAGTCACTGGACGGACTGGCCACTTCCTGATACGAGTCACCCCTACAGGAGTGCGCCATTTCTTTTTAAAGCTTGTGATTAGATGATTGGGAGAGTGTTTCTGACATTGCATGGGTGTACTGATGACATAAGGGTTTCTTTTCCATTATATAAAGGTAGATTGCCACAAGGTAACCTTCTACCCTCTCATATGTCAAACAGCGGTATCCTCCTCTTTCAGCTGTCTTTGCTACAAGTCACTGAATTTCACTGACCTTTCATGGTCTCTGGTCACAACATCTCTGGTAGTCTCTTACTATGTAGACAGCCGTTTAGGCCTTCTTTCAAAAGCCAATTAAAATCATAGAAATTGCAGTAAGTGGAAAAAGAATTAATGTTTGCAGTGGCCACCCTCTGGCATATAATCAGCAAGTTATCTTCAATACAGAAACATTTTTCAGCATATAAGGGGGTAGGTTGTTCACTAAGCATCTTGGAGAGTTTTTCACAGCTCTTCTGAAGATTTAGTCTGTCTCAGCATTTTCTGTCTCTTCATGTAATCCATCTGGAGCCAAACTATCTGCTGCAGCTCTCTCTGCCTCTCGTCCTGTTGCCAAAAGGTAGATCTTTATGACTCAGGCTCTATGCTTACAAATGGAATTTGGGACAGGAATTCCTGCCACTATTCTGGCTTGTGAGAGGTCATGCACTATCTCAAAGATGGTCACCCGACAATGTTCACATTTACACATTCAGTTGCTTGCCTATAGTGGCTGGTTGACATGTGAAATTAGACACAAACAAGTGTATACCGCCTTCTTAATTCCCTGAATCAACATTAATTTAGATCTTACTGCAACAATGCTGACTTTGGATACTTGTTCAGACTTCTATGGTTCTTACTGGCAAGTGGAAAAAATCATAGCTGTGATAAATCATGGATAACAGCATGAATGCTCAGGCAATCACAGGCACAATAACAAGCTTTTACAACAGAGCTCACGATCTAAAAACTCCTCCCAGCACCCACGGTCATCTTCCATTACTGTATTTAAGGATGTCTACAGGTATAAACAAGTTCAATTTAACACATCAAGGCATTTAAGATCAAACTTACATATGAAAAGTGGAAAATATACTCCTTCCAAGTAAACACATGGATGTCAGATAAAAGTGAACAAGGTAAATTATAATATTTGGCTGAGAACGGTGAACAAAATGTTCATTAATTGTTTATTAATGTGAAAAGAAAAAAATATAATAGCTGCACTAAACGATCCTGTCCTGTTCTCCCAATGACCTGCAGGCTTGAATCAAGCTATTTAATGTCTGTATGCAAATTCTTGAGCTGCACTTCATTCTTTTATATTTTGCTTCCAAGGAGCCAGACTTTCTTATAATAAGTGGTCTTGAGCAACAGCTCTCCAGGCTTTCTGAAGGTCTTTCAAAGTTTTTCTTTGTACATTGTCTGCTTTTTCACCAATTTTCAGTCCAGTCCTTATACCAGAACATTTCAGAGGAATGTTTTTTTCTTTGTTAAATCACTTAACACTGACCTATGAGTCATTCAAGCATTAAAAATGCATCTAACTCAAGGAATGAACCAGTGTTGTCTACACATGACAGACAACTTAACAAAGAACCAATTTTAAACTGTATCTTTAGACACCTTGTTACTAGCAGCCTGTCACAAAAAACATAATTTGTTCCCATTTTTTTGCTATATTTAACAAGAAAGTGAAACTCTTGAGATTAATAATCTCTTTTGCAAGAGTGTCCTGGGCTAACATAGGCAGAATTAACCCAGCATGAGGAGAGCATGCAAACTCCATAAAGAAGGGCCCTACCCTGGTCACTCACCAAAGCTAAAGCACAATCCTCTGGGAAGCCGTATTATTTAAAATGCTCCAAAAGGTACCAACAAGTTCAAACCCTTAAATAGCTAATTAATCTTACTGGGTTCTTTTGCACCTGCATCAACACAGAGCTCCGCTATTCCATCCGTCCTGCACAATAAATGTCACAGATGACTGATGGTTCATTAATTGAGTGCAACACTGAATAGCCCCCCCAGGTCAAAGACTATTTTCTGGTGAAGACCCTGAACATGCATACCTTACCTTACATATGTGTAGCAAAAGTTAAACAAAGATGTGTTTTATTTAAACTTGTTCCTCACCGTGACCTTCCTGCCCTCCTGTTCCTGTTCTCCGGCCTCCTCTCCATCCTCCTCCTCCTCCTCATCCTCTTCATCATTGAGGTACAGAACGTTCTGGACGCTGGCATGTCCGGGGCAGACATCTGGTCGATCCCAGTCATCTGTGTCACCTGACACAAACAAAGCACAACACTGTGTGGTTAAGAAAGGGCTGCAGCTGCGGCTCGACTTGTTGCTGTACTTCAAACATCAAATCAGGTAACAGAGTGTAGTAAGGCAGATATGGTTAGATGACATAAGCTGCTGTCTGAGGCCATTTGTAAGTTTGAAAACATTTCTTTCTCATGTACAACACAATGCTTAAACGCAATAAGTACAACCCTGTTTGAAAAATATTAGAAAAATGAATAAAATGTAAAAACAAAATTCAATTTTTTCAACTCATTTAAACCTGATTTTTAAATGAAAAGAGTACAATAACAACATATCAAATTTAGAAATTGAGAATTTTTTAAAATATAAGCTGGAAAAGTTTCTAATAATAACAGCTGGCAGAAAATCTCACAATGAATGAGGTTAACTGGCAACAGGTTAACAATGTGATAGGTTGAGCAAAATAGAAAACTGTTGTGTGGTCTGACCCATCAGTATCACTGACGATGCATCCCCCAGGCTAAAGAGCAGAGGGACCATCCAGCTATCAATCAGCACAATGTTAAAAAAATTAGCATCCGTGATGGTATGGGGATGCATTAGTACACGCGGAATAGGTATCTTAACATCTGTGAAGGCACCATTAATGTTTAAAGACATACAGAGGTTTTGAAGCAATTACACTGGAATTCGGTATCTTTTTCAAGGAAACCCTTGCTTATTTCACCAAGACAATGCCAAACCACATTCAGCACATACTCTTAACAGCATGGCTCTACAGGACAAGAGTCAGGGAGCTAAACTGGAATCTGCAGTCCAGATCTGTCACCCAGTGAAAACATCTGGAGCATTATGAAACAAAAAATATAACAAAGAAGGTCCAGAACGGTTGGCCAACTGAAATCTACCAGGTTATAACACCTAAGTATAACTAAAGTAAAAACTAAGTGTGAAATAGCATTTTATTTAACTAACAGAAAAATTTAAAACTACACTTTATAACAAATAAAACTAATCATATTTTGCGTTAACAAAACAAAACAAAACTAAACTAAATTAAATTAAAGGGCAGAAATTTTTTTTTAAAAACAATACTGGCAGCCACCAGTGCTACCCCTCAGCCTCCTAGTGGATGCACCTATGCTGTAAATTTAAAATTCCTAGGTGATTTTCAGAAAAGTTGACCTCTGACCTTGACCTTGAGTTCGATGTCACCAAGATTCAAACTTGTCCGAGATTTTTTGTAGATGCACCTATGGTATGAATTTTAAAATCCTACATCACCTCGTTCTCGAGTTATCGGATTCACAAACTTGGGTGTCCATGCCGCCTGCCTGCCTCCCCGCCCGGCAGGGTGATGACAATACCCCAACAGCCTTTTTGGCTGAGGGTAAAAATACACAGGAAATACTTTAGCTTTATGTCTTTAACAGATTTATCAAATTTGTCCCTATAACAAGCATTTTTATGGATAAAAAAAAACTTGTTTATTGGGAATGTTTAAGACTGGAATGGCTACATGATTGTGAGTCAACTGCGTTCTGAACTTCTTTATTCTTACCCTTGACAAATATTGTCAAGTACTTATTGTTTATTTTACTTTTCTGGAATCAGAGTTGTATGTCCAGCACGAAAACAAACCTCTTTTAATGAGTGACAGTGTAATTGTAGTTTTCCTCTCACCTTCCCCGTCCAGGATGTAGTCTCGTGGGAACATGATGCCGCAGCCCATGATGTCACCTTTGAAGCAGCGAGGACCAAAAGCATCTCCAACCCCGCTGCCATGAAAGATCTTCCCATCATCTATGAGAGGGGAAGAGTGAGAAATAACTGAACGGTCCATTTAATCAGTTAATTAAGAATGCATTCCTCTGTTTATTTGTGCTCAGGATTTCTGCAGGATTAATTACATTAAACATTTTTTTAAAACCATAATCATTATGACAAATTATGAAAGCATGATGTGAAACCAGCAACGACAACACAGCCTATAATTATTTCTTACATAATGTTTTTCCAGCAGTTTCCTGCAGTATCTAGCACTTTCTAAACATTAAAATAAATTAACATGACTCAAACTTAGAAGGATAACTCATTAAAAAACAATAAATAATCCACAATCACTTAAGTTTGAGCAAAAACTGACACTAGTAGCAGCAGCAGCAAAGGAACTTCTAGTGTCTCAGGCCTTGTTTGTCCAACTCTGCAACATGCAAGCTGCAACTTGTAACATGACTTTTCCTTCCCTCACACAGAAATTTTGACAAGTTAAAATAACCCAAAGAAACAACCACTAATGAGCATGCATGAGGCTCCCCAATTTATCTGCAACTTTCAATTGTGGAACTGGACACAGCCACAATTTGCAATCACTTGTAACTTGTACTTTTGTGACACATCCTGACAGAGCTGCAGCAGTTCACTGATGAAATGCTTTTAATTTGTAGGTGTTCAGTGCAGAAACATTTGCAATGCAGGCAACAAAAGAACTCTTTTGTGATTAAAATTTCAAGCTTAATACCTTCTTCTTCTCTCTGCTTTTCTACAGTTTCACAATTTAACTTTCACGTAAGGCTGGACTTGAGTGAACTGGGCCGCAGCGTTTCTTTTAATGTGTTTACCACAGAGGCCAACATGTGTACGTCTAGTGTAGTGCTAACATACAGGACATCCTGACATTCCAGTCAGATGATGACGTGTAAAGGCGAAAAAACAGCCACTACTCAAGAAAAAAAAGACGTCAACAACATCCAAAGGAAATCACCAAAACAACACACACTACAGCTGCGAGCGACAATGGAAAACGGGGCAAAAGAAAAACATTGCAGAGGTAGCCTGCAGACAAGCTTTCCTCAAGTGAAGCGGCGTGGCTGGTGCTAGTAAATATTTATGGAGTTGTCATGGGACCCGTCCCCGGCTCAGGATACTGTTTAAACAATCTCTATCTGAGCACCGGGAGGCAGACAGAGACACTGTATCATTACGGCTCCCATGCGGGCCCTTGTCACAACACCACACACTAGGCAAACAGTGGAGCCACGCCAGCATGAGGCACAGCACGGCTAAAAATAGAAGAGCAGGGCTTTGGAGAGCGACAAGGACTGGCGCTGGAGGTGAGCTGGGGTGTGCAAGTCCAGGTTTGGGGCCCACGGATGGAGCTAGCTGACTGGGAGAGGAAAGGTAGGAAGAGCCTGGCAGAGCATCAAGGGCTGTGGCTGGAGGGATGTTTCCTACAGCAAATTATATATTCCTGCACACAGTTTGCTGGCAGTTAGCAGATTTGGTATTGCACATCCACAAGAAACATAAAAAATAATGGAACTGCAGCAGACGCCAAGATATCATAATCTGGATACTCGTGAACTTTATGTGGATAAGCTGTAAGGACAAACATGTTGAAATAAAACAGAATGGACTTGGATTGTGACAGAATCAGCTAGGCGCCATTTGGAAGAATTCAGACTTTCAAAGTGATCAGATCCCAGCCGAGTGTAAACACAGTCCTTTAAGTTAAAAAAAAAATCTACCCAATGAATTTAAGCATCTCCTGTGTGTCTCATCATGACAGTTTATCTCCAACACAGCCCCAGACATCAACATTCACACCTTTGTCAAACCCTCAGTGCCTTTAAGGTCACTGTACCCCTGTACTACATGTATAAAAAAAACCATAATCAGAAAAAACCTTCACTCTCAGTATATTTTCCAAATGGTTGCCCCCCTAAAAGCTTTTAAATATGCTGTCCCTTTTTCCTCAAATAATCTGCTGCAAAAAATACAGGAGCTGAAAAGTACAGGAGTCAGAACTGGTTACTCTCAGCGAATTTAAAGCTCCCGTCCACATATAAAGGCTCTGGTTGCTTAGGTAACTGTTCAACTTATTTACTATTCCCTTATTTGTCAATCAGCTGTATTATCCGCACCCACTGGTAAGCACTTCAACCCCTTGACTCAAAAAGTTGAGCCCACTTTGCATCACCAGCAGTTATTTCACCTGACCTTCTTGCATTTTTTGTTTAATTGAATTTGTATTATTATTTCCTGTGAAAGGAGACAGGCAAGATAATAATTTCACTGCATGGTGTAAACTGCTATTTAATTTTACGGGGCATAACAAACTTATTTTTCTGTGGTTTGTGGCCACTACTTCACTGCCAGTCACTTTGTGGACTGTGTACCAACTGGTCGGGCAGTACACATTTTCCTTAGAGACTGGTGGTTGCCAGATAGTTGCCAACTGGTCTGTAGGCCTGTGTGACTAGGGGCTAAGTGGTTGCATATGATCTGGATTCTGTGTTCACTTGCTTGTATGGTGCATCAGTTTGCATACCCTTCATTCTAACATGGTCTTAGTCTATTGTTACTTTGATCAGTTTTAATTGTTTTGTGGTTTTATTTGTTTATTTTATTCTCATTTAATTGTGTATGTTTTTAAATTGCTGTACTACTGTAGGCGCCTATGAATAAAATGTATTATTATTAGTATTAGTTGTATTTACGCGACTGTTTATCATTGTTATAGCATCTTTTGATCAGGTCACTCTTAAAAAAGGGACTTGTACCTGGAGAAATAAAGGATATATATGTGTAATAAAATAACACACATATAACTGCAGTATCTGTTAAGCTTCTGAAAGTTTTTTTTTTCTATTTTGCATGGTCCATGGTATTAATTTGTATCTGGTATCTCTTACTGACTGAACAGTGATTTTTGCTGTTGTTTCTTTCTTTTCCTACTTTTCCTCAGTTATGAGGTCCAATTTCCTGCTGGATCTGCACATCTGCAAGTTTTTTCATGATCTGATGAATAGAGTGGCTGCTATTTTTGCTTTATAGAAACTAATGATGCTCACTTCCCTTTTATTTGTCTTTAATATATTTGCTTTTAACCAGTTCAAAGCTAATTTATGGTGGGTGTAAGTGGGAGTTAATTACCCTTAAAGGAGACCTCATCTGCTCATTTCCAGCTCCATGTTTTTATTCCTGGACTCCTAAAGAGTAGCTTCGGGTGATTTACTGTTCAAAATAATCATTATTTATCTTATGCTGGGCCTTGTTGCAGCCTTTCACTTCATCCACTGTATTTTAGTGCAAAAAAGGCTGAAAATTGCTAGACTATAGTGGAAAGGGGAAAAAAGTGCTGGAAAATAGGCAGTTTAAAATTAGCATAGAGGTGTTGACCAAGGAAGCTAAACGGAGCAGCAGATTGGTGATGTTGTTAAACTTGAAGTCAAGATAATAGATTTAGGCTGTCAGTAACTGTCATCACCATCAGGTGTTATATCTACAGTAGGATCAACAAGAGGGTGAAAAATGGATCTGGGCTCAGGGTTTGGCGCTGGGCCCTCAGGAGGAGAGCTCAGGCTCTGTGGCTCCTGAGCAGCTAAGAGCGCCTGGCTGACGACCGAGACCAGCTGGGAAGAGAAAAACTTTCTCGTAACATGAGTGTTTGTCCGGAAAAGAGCGGGCTTCCCTGCCCAGGGAACAATGACTTCACTGACTCCTAAAACACGAAAAATTAAACCTAAATATGCATGTTCTTCCATGATTCCACACATGCATGTCCACATGCTGCTAAAAATGTACTTCGAATTCCATCTGCAGATGCCGTGTGGGTTTATCACAAACAAAATGCGATAAGCCCACATGGCATCTGCCGTGTGTTAAAATCACATGGCAGATGCCATGTGATGATGATATATGATATGACATACATCCTGGGCTCATTTCCCAGTGAGGCCCCAGTTGATGCATATGTGAACAATATATTTCCTTAATTTTTGGTTAGAGCAACCCCAGAATAAAGCAGTACAGTCAGGGCTGCAGAGTCTCTACAGTGGTGAAGGTATGGTATGCCTTATGGTGGTTGATGGCAAATGCTGGGGTGCCAGTCACAGTCAGTTATAATCAATCAACCCTTAAAGGGGACCAGCTCTTAGTCCAATCCCTTAACTTAAAAAAATATGAGACATCTTCCTCAAATTCAAATGCCCATTCATTGTAGTCAGATTATATACAAAAGTTCTAAAGGAAATGAGACTTATAAGTTAAATTCTGTCCTTTGCATCTACTCCACAGTGAACACTCAATCTCAAGAGAATATCTTTGCAAAGCAGTTTGCGTCAGGTAACTCTGATGTTACCTTCAGGTCCAAATGAGAGGTACTGAAAGCCTCTGAGGGATGCACAGCTCAGCTGATGGATGGTGGGTGTCCAGATTTCGTGAGGCGTTGGATTACTTGGATCCAAACCGAGCACCCATGGCAATCTACCAAAACACAGACTTTTTAATCATGCTGTCAGGGATTGATAAACTAGTGACGAACACTAGGATGGTCTTGCCACTTCCTGGTGTGGTTCACACAGGTGCCTGCATGTCATTTGCTTTTGAAGCTTGCGATTTGGTCATTGGTGTCACAATGCGTAGCACAGAGTGTTATACTGTATATGCTATAACAGCATAACAGCAGCATATCAGCGTTGCAACTTTTCATACTGTAGTGAAAGAATTATAACTCAAGATCATTACAACTAACTAAAACTAAACTTTAAATTAAAGATAAAGATGTCTTTAGCTAACCTGCCTGAGCAGGCTATGGTGTATCAGCTTGTACTGTATTGTTCTGAAGCTATTAAATCTTATAATCTTACAAATACTACCCATATCATCGCACAGTTATTTACCCATTTATCCATTTTCTTCCAATTATCCAATTCAGGGCCACAGGGGGGTGAAAGGTGCAGTACGGCCTGGACAGATCACCAGTCTATTGCAGGGCTAAAACATGATAACAGCCCAAATACCTTGGCTAACTTTTTCTCAGCAAGTGTGAGTCGTGAGCAAAAGAACATTATTTGAGTATAAGATATCAGTCAGACCCCGTTTTTATACTCTCCCACCCTACTGTACACCTAAATGTACTGGAAAGTCCATTACTAACAGTCAGTTGATGATCTGATGCCCTTGTTTTGCTTGTGAATATAACTGTATGGATGCTTTTATCGCCAAGGTCTTTTCTAGATCTTTCTTTCATAACAGTGCAGAG
>VUQS01005562.1:3403-17102 GCA_015108495.1 Heterochromis multidens
TATGTAACAAAAGGACACAGCACACACAGCCTTTGCAGGGCACGAATGGTTTATTCACACACACACACACACACACACACACACACACACACACACACACACACACACACACACACAGAGAGAAATCAGGAGACGAGAGACAGATAGAAAAGGGTGAGACGCACAGGAGACTGGAGGACCATGACAGATAGGAAGGCAACAGTAACTCAAAGAACCACTCAGTACAACTGGGGTTGGGGTTGTCACAATACTAGAATTTCAAAATCGATACCGATACCCAGGAAAATACTCAATACTCGATACCATTTTTGATACCATGGGAAAGACTTTGACCCCATCCTGCAACAACAGAAGTAATGGCAATGAAGTCTTTTCTTGAAAAAGTTAAGTTGTTAATTTTCAACTACTTTTCCCAATAGATTTAACAAAACAGGTATGTAAGATTAAGTTTAGAGGTTTTATTCATTTTACACATTATTTGGATAATTTCATTACAGATCGTGAAGGTAAAATATATTTTAGAACCTACTAATAAACAAAGGCTACAACAAACAACACAATACCTAACACTTCTAAATAATTTAATTATTGTAGAAGAAGAGCATCATGGAAAAGTTAAAAATTAACTTTGGAAGTGTGGTATTAGTTATGCTTAAATAAATAAGATCTATTAAACAGGGCTCACTGTGAAAGATTGAACCAATCACTGCCTGCATTTTAAAACTGACCTCACAGCTGCAACAACAAAATAAGAAAAACACTTTAATAAATTATTGTAAGAATAAAAAAGTCAAACTTTATCATCTTGTCCACATCTGCCTGCAGCCTCTCTCACATCCACTGTTCACACTGCTCCGCCTCAGTCTGCATCTCTTCACATCCTCAGCTCTGCTCTTCAGGCCTGAAACCTGTCTGATTCTGCTGTTCTGCTTTGGATTTCACTCTTTGTTTGCTCGGATTAGTTCTCCAAACTCTGGACGCTCTGCTCAGTTCAGCTATGGTTCCACCGCTGCTCTGTACAGCCAGCAACCCGCCCGGTTCTCCATGTCTCCATAATCCGCTCTGACACGACTCAATATTCCATCAACATCCTGCAGTCTGCTAGCCACTAACAGATGGCTAATGTGCTAATAGTTAAACAGCTAATGTTAACGTGTGCGCCGGCCAGGTTAACATTTATTTATGACTGTTTAATACTTCAATGTTGTTGAAACGGGAGCTTTACTGACCTCTTTAAATTCCTCCTAAAGTGTTGTTCAGTGTTAGGAAAGGTTAACTACTTCAGCTGTTAGTGAGGAGAGGAGCTGTGTGCCTGTCTGCCAGCTGCAGTCCTGTGTGAAGTTATGTTCCAGCTGGAGGAGGCAAAGACCGTTTGTATCGATATTGTTGCAAATGAATATTGTAATTCAATATTAATTTTAGTATCTATTAATACCTGAATATCGATTTTTTTTGACAACCCTAATTACAACCAAGGTATGCAAAAAAGCATTTCTGAATGCACAACATGTTAAACTTTGAAGCAGATGGGCTACAGCAGCAGAAAACCACACCAGGTGTCAACTCCTGTCAGGTAGGAACAGGAAACTGATGCTACAGTTCACACAGGCTCACCAAAACTGGACAACAGACGATTGGAAAAATGCTGTCTGGTCTGATAAGTCTCCATTTCTAATGTGACATTCAGATGGTAGGGTCAGAATTTGGTGTAAACAACATGAAAGCATGGATCCATCCTGCCTTTTATTAACAGTTCAGACAAGTGGTGGCACTGCAATGGTGTGAGGGATATTTTCTTGGCACACTCTGGGTCTTTGTACCAATTCAGCATAATTTAAATACAACAATTGTTGCCATGACCATGCCCATTCCTTTATGACCACAGTGTACCCATTTTCTGATCGCTGCTTGTCACAAAGTTCAAATCACTTGTTTCTTGAACATGAAAATGAGTTCACTCTACTCAAATGGCCTCCACAGTCACCAGATCTCAATCCAATAGAACACCTTTGGGATGTGGTGGAATGAGAGATTTGCATCATGGATGAGCAGCTGAAAAATCTGCAGCAACTGTGTGATACTATCATGTCACTGTGGAGCAAAACTATGAGGAATCTTTCCAACACCTTGTTGAATCTGTCCCATGGAGGATTAAGGCAGTTCTGAAGGCAAAGGGAGGTCCAACCCAGTTCTATTACCTAATAAAGTGGTCAGTGAGTGTATGTGTTTCCTTGACATTTATCAGAGGCCAGTGAGAGTTTGATGTCAACTATACTACCTATAGCTATATTTCATTTGGTGGCTGTAAATTAATGAATGCTAGATCATTTAACATTACTTTAAGCAAATCTAAAACTCAGGCTGTAGTTCTTTTCCTGTGGCTTGTTAGCACTATATCCTGTGATGCTGATTTTGCATATACTGCAGGAGGCCTATTCACAGTAATTCACAGCTACTCACCATGGGCATCTCTAAAAAGCTGAAATTTCAGAGGTGAACTGCCCGAGGATACAACCAATCAAGGCTCATCCAATGCTCACTCACTATGCCCACTCACTGACCGACCTACACCTCCAACAAAATCTTTGAACAGTGTCGCAGCATAGCAACCAAAATATAAAATGACTTATAGGTAAGTGTGCCAGTCAACAGGCAGTGACAATAAAAACAATACTTTGTCATTACGTTCTTGTAAAACGTTCCCTTGAGCAAGCAGTAAAACCATTAGCATCTGTTAAAAACTAATGCTAAACCATTTTTGCTGTATGTTGATGGTGTATGAAGTGTCCAGCCTTATACTCCAGATTGGGGCTTTCAAGAAAACTTGCTACTATTGTGGTATAACACCAAAATGTAGGCTTTATACAAGCAAGGCACTATCAGATGCCCATATAAAAGTTGGCTCCTCTTCTGTCAGCAACAGACTTGATTAGAGCAAGTTTGAGTAGGCCACATAAACACACACACACTCACACAAACACACATTTCTCCAAAGTTCTAATTAAAGTGGTTGTGATGAGAGCTCAGAGTGTGATGTACAGTATTACACAGCACTCAGTATCACATTCACAATGATGTGTATGTGTGTGTGAGAGAGAGAGACACAGAGTGAGAGTGAGAGAGAGATAACAGCTCTATAATAATCAGTCCATAGGGAATGGCAGAGCAGAGAGCTGTGACAGCTTGTCCGCCAGCTAACTGTCAGTTACACAAACACACATATGCACACAGGCAAACACACACACACACAAACACACATACACATACACACAAACACACACACACACATACACATACACACAAACACACGCACAGACACTGGTGATAATCAAACCTTAGATGTAATCCAATGTCAAAGAACTGTTTAAAGATATTTTTATTTGTGTGTTGCATGCTGTAGAGATATGGGAATTGTTGTGTTTGTTGGAGCAGCTGAATGAGAAAGAAGTTTTTAATGCCAATATGACAGCTGATCTGCAATTTGCAAGATGAACAACATAAGAACTGACTGCAGTTCCTGCAGCATTGGTGATGCGGGGCAGATGCTGCTTTCTAAAGCAGGTAGAGTGAAAGGTGGACAGACTGACAGACAGTCAGGTATGAAGACGGAGAGAGAGAGACAGGCAGAGACACAGACAGGGCCTGGGGTGGTGTGTTTGCATCTCTCCGCCATCGTCTACAATTTTGATTCTGTTTGAAGTTCTCCTTTTTGGCGATGGTTTTTGTTAAGTCTTGTCAGATTGTTCTCTCAGTTTTTTCTGAGTTGTCAGGACAAGATGTCTTTAATCTGCTTTATCCAACATATCAGCAAAGGGAAGACAAATACAGCTTCCCCCCCATCTTCTATCCAGTTCTATCCATATCCCAATAACTTACTTTGATATCCTGTTTGTTAGAGCAGATGATAAAGAATTGGGCATTTCAGATCTTTAATTGTATGAGCAGGTATGTGAATGAAAGATTCCATAATTAAAAGTCTTTGTATTGTGCACTAAACCTCTCACTTCCAGTACAGATGGAAGTCAAATTACACTTGCTTACATTGTCACAAACAAAGTATTTCTCCTTTAGATTGTAGAGTTAAGAGTATATTTAATGACCAGTTAAGAGTCTGGACATTTCTCCATGTCAGCATATTACACATGTAGCAGATATCAACTGGTTGGCTGCGTTGTGTCAACAAACAGGAACAGGTTGAAAAAGCTGGGTTTATTTTCT
The DNA here is from genome assembly GCA_015108495.1 of Heterochromis multidens. Taxonomy (NCBI): domain Eukaryota; kingdom Metazoa; phylum Chordata; class Actinopteri; order Cichliformes; family Cichlidae; genus Heterochromis; species Heterochromis multidens. The sequence goes on from VUQS01005562.1 coordinate 7,622, forward strand.
AAAAGACAAAATGCAGCAGCAAAATCAGTGGACACATGGCAATAGGCCTCTCTTCCCATCCCAGTGTGGGATCCATGCAACTCTCATGTGCAATTTTTTGGAGCAATATTTGTAGAAGTTGTTGGGTTCCACATAATTGAAAGTCTCTGTAAAAGATGATCAACACAACACACAAGTCATGAGCTATTTTGTTAATGTTTTAGGTTGTACAGCTGAAAGGATATATTCCTTCTTTGTGGCAGTTAGAATACACCTTTCTGTCAGGATGAAACATTAAACATTTAGGACCACATTTACTAAGCAAGGAAAATCAATATGTTCTGATATTAGGGTGTAGTCTTCCATTAGAATTGATGGAAAGGGGTCTTGGAGGTTAGGGGCAGGTGGTCTCTGGATAAATCTGATAGCTCAGGTGGCTTTACCACGGTATAAAGTTAGATAAAGTGCTTAAGGTATACAGAATAAAACACTGTATGAATGTATGGTTAAATGTGGCTTGCAGTATAAAGCTCCCTGAGTGGTAAGTAAGACTAGAAAAGCACTATGTAAATGCTGGTCCATTTCTGTTTCCATAAACCCCAATTCCAAAAATGTTGAGACGGTGTGCAAAGTGTAAATAAAAACAGAATGCAATGATTTATGATGAAATCTCATAAACCCATATTTTATTCAAAGTAGAACACTGAAAACATATCAAATGGTTTTTTTTTTTTAAAAAGGGGGAAATGTACCATTTTAAGAAAAAATTAAGGTCATTTTGAATTTGCAACACATCTCAAAAAAGTTGGGACAGGTCCATGTTCACCACTGTGTAGTCTGAGAACACAGGAGACCAGCTGTTGGACTTTTGCGAGAAGATTGTTGTCCTTGTTCTTGCCTGATATAGGATTCTAGCTGTTCAGCAGTCCTAGGTGTATTTTTTCTTTCATGATACACCAAATGTTTTCAGTTGGTGAAAGGACTGGACTGCAGGCAGGCCAGTTCAGCACCCAGATTCTTATAGTACGAAGCCATCCTGTTTAACAGATGCAGTATGCAGTTTAGTGTCTTCCTGCTGAAATATGCAAGGCCTTCCCTGAAAAATGAAGCATACTGTATGTTGCTCTAAAACGTGTATATAACTTTCAGCATTGATGGTGCCTTTCCAGATATATAAACTGCCAATTCTGGAGATACTAATGCACCCCATGCCATCAGAGATGCAGACTTTCAAACTGAGCACTGACAATAAATCGGATGGTCCCTCTCCTCTTTAGTCCGGAGGACGTGGTGTCCATTTTTTCCAAAAATAATTTCGAATTTCAATTTGTCTGATCACAGAACAGTTTTCCATTTTCCCTCAGTCCAGTTTAAATGAGCTTTGGCCCAGAGAAGATGGCAGCATTTCTGGATCATGTTCACATATGGCTTCGTCTTTGTGTGATAGAGTTTTAACCTGCATTTGTGGATGTCACGGTGAACTGTGTTCACAGACAAAGATTTCTGGAAGTGTTCCAGAGCTCATGCAGTGATTTTCATGACAGAATCATGTCTGCTTTTAATGCAGTGCTGCCCGAGTGCCCAAAGATCATGGACATCCAATGTTTTCAGCCTTGTCTCTTGTGCACAGAGATTTTTGATGATATTATGAACTGTAGATTATGAAATATTCAAAGTCCTTTGTTGAGGAACAGTATTCTGAAATTATTCCACAATTTGTAGACATTTTTTTTTGCAGATTGGTGAACCTCTGTTCATCTTTACTTCTGAGAATCTCTGCCTCTTTAAGATGCTCTTTTTATACCCAGTCTTGTTACTTACCTGTTTCTGTTTTTTGAGTTGCTGCCATCAAATTGAAAATGAGGTGATATTTTTCATGAAATAGTAAAATGTCTCAGGTTAAACATTTAATATGTTTTCTATGTTGTATTATGAATAAAATATGGGTTTATGAGATTTGCAAATCATTGCATTCTATTTTTATTTATACTTTGCACACCGTCTCAATTTTTTTGGACTTGGGGTTGTATAACAGCTGACCCGTTGAATGTGTAGAACACAAAACAATTGTGTGTTCATAAAGTTACTGCTTCTTGTGCCACATGTGTAACTTGCTCTGTTGCTCTGTTTTTAGCTCATCCGTACAAAGAACCAAGGAGATTTTGCAATAGCAAGGCGTCCGTCATCTGTCCATCAAGCCCTCCATAATTCACAAGATTTGCTATTCCTCCCATAGTAATGATCAGATTTTAGTGAAATGAGATTAATTTGTCCTGGATATGACTGTTTGTGAGCCACCTTGATTTCTGAATGGATTTTAATTCTCATTAGTTTCTGCAATACAGCCAAGCAATGAAAACAAAACTCATAACTTTCTTTCTTTCTGTACTTCACACATTACAGTAACCTGTGAAGTGTGATGGATTATGAGTTGGATGAGCTACTATTCTCTGGCTTTTCTGAATGTAGTGTGATGCTGCTGCTATTTATTAAAATCAAATGAAGTAAGAATCTGATTCATAGTCATATGTGGGCCACAAAAGAAACGTTTCTGTCTAACATTCAGTGACACACGAATGACAAATTGTAAGATTCAGCAGGTATTTTAACACATTTCAGATCTGGGTCACATTGACCATGATTTTTATTTCAATATGTTTGGTAACAGATCAAGTGAGGAGTATAAAAAGAAATTATATGAAGGTTTATTGTAATATTTCAGAACTCTGTCTATGTAGACAAACAGAGCCTTTTGTGCTCTCTATGGTTTTCATTCTGGACCCATCTCTGTGTAGAAATGTCACTAAAATTCAAGTTTAACGGCGCTGCGTGTAATACAGCCATGACTTGTACATGTCTTGTACTAGGTAACTATTCTCCCCCTTGTTTTCACACTACACATTAACACTACTGGAATTTTAAGTTACATTAAAATAGCAGATTGAGAACCAGAAATATATGGGCCTCAGCTCTAAACATTTACTGTGAAATGCTACAAAAAAGAGCCAACACTCTGGCACTGTGCTCACAATGAGCCATCTACCCACAGTAATTACACATGCATTCTACTAACATCTCCCACTGGCATGCCAAATAAAATAGCAGCGACTATCACAACCACATCAGGTGCAAAATAAAACATGCTTTTTTGATGTTTTATAATGATTTACAATAAATTGTCTGCCACAAACCTTAGTAAATCAGTGTGTATAATTCATTTAAATACCCTTCTTTCATCTAATGCCAAAAGCAGGTTTTGCACTGGTGGCCTGTACTTTTTTGGGTTATTCGTCTCCTGCAGTTAATCTGAGGAGAGGACAGAAGAGGAGAGGAGAGGACAAGGAAATCCAACACAGCAGAGAACAGAGAAAAGCAGCACTGAACCCCTAATCTTCAGTGACTTTGTTGGAAAGATCTGGAATCCTTGACCGTTAAAATTAATCTCATCATAATATGAGTCTATTTTCCAGCTCACAGTTTGCTGACAGAGGAAATCATCAAGCTGTGGAGAACCCAAGCGTTCAGACTTCAAATTACCGGTGACCCTGATGTATGCACACACACACATACACACTCATACACACTCATACACGTACACACATGCACAAGACAAGAGCATAATCATACACCCATACAATGACATAGGGAGGCACAGTAAATGAACAGATGCACAAAGAGTACATGCTGATGCACACATGCACATGCACAGATGGACACACCAACACATGTGCCCCTACCTCAAAACACAACCCTACACTTGTATGCTTTTACTCTTGTAGCAAAGACACTATATGGACAAAATTGGTGGGCCACACCTCTTAATCTTTTAATTCAGATGTTTTCAGTCCCATTGCCACAGGTGTATAAAATCAAGCAGCTATCCATGCAGTGTGCCTTTAGAAACATTTGTGAAAGAATGGGTCATTCGAAGGAGATCACTGAATTTGAGCATGGCACTACGAAATTTCTTCCCCTTCTAGACAGTCCACAATCACATGTAAGTGGCATTAGTAAGTGCAAAGTGGAAGTGTTTTTCGGAAACACAGTGTCTCGTCCATGATGTGGCAGACCGTGAGAAGTTACAAAATTGGGTCGTCGAGCCCTGAAGCATGCATAAAAGTCGCCAACGCTCTGCTGACTAAATAACTGCAGAGTTTCCAACCTCATTAACATCAGTGGAAAAACTGTGTGCCAGGAGCTTCATGGCATGGATTTCCATGGTTGAGCTCATAGGTGTATTGTGAAGGTGGCCCAGTACTACTGTCCATGTAGTGTTTATGCCATAATCCACAAATTAGAGCCCGACCAGTCACAGGTCAGATATATCAGCATTGCCTTATACATATGTTGATATAATGGTATACATTGCAAAAAGTTGCTAAAAGTTTTCTGAAAAATATTCCTGAAAAGTAAAAGAAACAAAAAAACAAAACAAAACAAAAAAAATGACCTAATCATTTTCAAATTCTATCTAATTACAGGGTGGGTTCAGATAATCATATCAGATAAGAAAAAAATATATACAAACACCTTCCTAACAATATTGTGTGAGCCTACAAACAAACAATTGATAAACATTTTATGTAGTTACATTGTTTTTATTTTATTGTTAATTGTTGCTTTAGACATTTATTTACTGTGTTATTTTGCAATTAAGTACTGAGTTACTTTGTAAATATTAATATGATTTCCGGTGACCCTTGTATAACAGTAGGAAGAAAATTATAGAGGCAAAAGTGTTATTTTCCAATTCAGCCTCATGGTAGCAGAGTTTTCTCACAGATACTGTATAACACCTAAACCCAGACACAGTGATACAGAACTGTGTCTATAGCACAGATGTAATAAGACTGTTGCACAGGCATACTGCATATGCATACTGTATGTATGATTTTTTTTTACAAAGCTCAGCACCTTAATTAAATAACTTTGTTTCTAATGATAAAAAAATCTACTTTCAGCTATCTTGTCCAAGCAATACTTGAATAAAACTTGTGTTGTTATAAAACAACACACAGAGAAGCCGCTGTGAAAGATATTGTATGGAGAGATATTGTTTGGTGAGAGAATGTGGCAGAGGCAAATGCAGTGAAGCAAAGAGCTCTAAAAGTCACTTAGAATTTGGAGAGCTACTTAGTCAAGGTCATTATTGTACTGAGTCTGTGCATGTGTGAGTGTGTTCCTGCATATGTGCATATCTGTGTTTGTGTGTCTAGCGAATATAATAATGCAGCCATTTGCAGCTATACTAGAGTGCAGTAAAACCATTAAGTGTCTGACAGAGGTGCTGACTGTAGATTACAGAGGCTCTAAATCTGAGCTTGGCATTATGAAGCCACTTTGCTCTACAAAACTACAGTATATGTCATTCTGAACAACCCATAAATGTAGCAACAAATACCTACAACAAGCAACATCTTGTAGTACACAGTAAACATTTGTGAATGGAATCATACAAAGTGTTCATTGTTTAAAGCTGTTTATGAAGATGTGGTGATCTGATGACATGGAGAAGATGGCAGGTTTGATTTTGGAAACAAGCAAAGTATCGAAGCATGCCTTGAAAATAAAAGAATGTTTGACAAAGACAGAGACAAAAATGTTTTTGTTTTTAATAGAAAATCAGGGGAGCAGCCACTTCAACTACATTCACTGGTCACTTTATTAGGTACATGTTGCTACTGCTGGAAACATTCTTCAGAGATTTTCCATATTAACAAAATAAGCAGTTTCTGAAATGCTCAGACCAGGCCGTCTGGCACCAACAACCATGTCACATTTAAAGTCACCTAAATCACCTTTCTTTCCTAATCTGATGTTAAGCTTGACCTTCAGCAGGTATTCTTCCTTGACGATGTCTACATGCCTACAATAAATGCATTGAGCTGCTATGTGATTGGCTGATTAGAGTTTTGAGTTAACAAGTGGTTAAACAGGAGTACGCAACAAACAAGACAAGCCTAGCCCTCTTTTTATTTTTGTCAGTTTCTAATGACCAAATTCAAATAAACAAAAACAAATCTTAATTTTCAATACTTCTGAAAATATTATATATATATATATATTTATATATCAAAGTATAAAAAGTAATATAAAGTCTCTTTCATCTTTTCAGAATTTTCTAATTGAAACTTAAAAGGTCTTGAAGGTAAATCTGTTCTTTAGAGTGAATATTGTCAGAGAATATGGCCTACTAGAACCTTACAACAAATACTGACTCACTATAATATGAGGCCCTCAGTCAAACTGTGTTTTGAGACTTATGTAAATGACCAAATGTCATGTTTGGCCATCACTGTAGGTGTTAATCATTGTCGAATTGAACAATTATTCAAATTTTCAAAATGGCAAAACATCCTGTTTTGAAAAACAACTTATGTGGTATCCCAAGCATCAAGCCCACTGTAAATGTGTTGAATAAGTAATATCCCGCTATAAACTGTGACTGTGTAGGATAAATGCACTCATGCAACCATTTGCAATACAACAGAAGCTCGACTTAATGTGTTTCTGCGCCACACTACTACAGTATGATTAAATAATAAGTCAAGTGTTGCAAAACCACTTGAGACAAGGATTCTTTACAGCCTGAATAAGGTCAGGAGTGACTCTGTGCTAAGGGTTCCAGTGTACAGTCCATACATGTGCAGCCTGTACATCCAGCCTGTTAATTTACCATTGCCAATCAAGTGTTTAGGAGATGATTGATCTCTGTTCACTCCAACTGCAAAGTCGGCAAGGAGAGGGAGAAAGAAGAAGAAGAGCAAGAATACAGTTGGGGAAGAGAAAGAAAGACACAAGCATCATGTGTGAGCCTCTAACCACCAGCTGACACTCTTCATCTGTTGTGTTGTGTCTGCATGTCTGTTTCACCATCGAAGCACTGTGGGTTTGTCTGAATACATCAAAACAGCCAGAAAAACAGAGAGCGAGAGAAAGACAGAGGGAGGAAGAAAGAGCATTTTCTTAGAGAGACTCCAGCATCAGCTTTCTGTCTCGCTTTCTCTTTCCTTCATTTCTCTCTGTGTAATATCATTTCCCCACTCTGTCCTGCTTTTATCGCTCTGTACCCCCCACACCCCCTTCTTCTCTCAGAAGCAGAGTTGGGAGTTGGGAGCAAAAGGCAGGAGACAGACAAGATAAAAGCTGCTTCCTGATTCTTCAGCTCTCAGCTTCTCTGCTGTCAGGCACGAAGACAGCTAGTCAAGAGAGAGAATTTCCTGCTAGATGTATCCCTGCACAGCTGCTGTCGCTAACAGGCAGACAGGCAGGGAAAAAAGAGGAGGAGAGAGACAGACGGACAGATTCAGAGGCAGAAAGACCGGTAAGCAGAAATGTAGACAGGTAGAAAAAGACGCAACAAAAGATGATCCTGACAATGATCATGTAGACATTCACTCCGGCCCCTTTGGAAAAAATGCAAACAAGTTTCTGTTTCATACGTAAAGAAAAAAAAGAATAATAAAACATGAGAATGTATTTTATACTGCTGCCTGGATCACTAACAATGTTCCACTGAGAGATGCTACCCTAAAAGATTTGCACAAACACATATACACTTCCTTTAAGTGACGGAGAGTATGTCTTGTGTCCTTTTTTACTGTGTTGGCTGGTGGTATAAACTAATACATATGGTACTGACACTCACATACACATTTCTTCCCTGACACTATCTTTTGAAGCCCTGGCCTCAAGCTTGTTGTCTTTCAGTTTGTTTGTTTTATCTGTGGGGAAAGTCTCTCAAGTCCTCAACTTCTCTGAGCAGATAGATGATGGACTGGAAGCAAGAAATGTTCATAAGCACACAGAAGGCTGGTGGTCCGATGAAGGCTTGGCTGCAGAGTCCCAATCATAACTTTAATGCCAACATCAAATTTTACAGGTGAATTGTGCTTTAGTTTCTCTGTTCAAAATCTCTTGCTTTATATTTGATTGCATCCAAATCCTTATTTGGAAAAATATGAGGGTCACTTTTCTTTTCAGTGCATCAGGTTAAAAGTCGACCAGACGTTAGTCCATGAAAAGAGCTGTAGTCAAGCCAGATTTGATTGGTTGCTTGGTAGCAGAAAAAAGAAAAAAACACTCCACAGGAAGTGGATATCCTCGTAGGCACATTATCATTTGCATGGCTGGTTCCCGCAATTATTAGATAGTAATAATGAATGTCAAGCATGGGAGTGTGCAAAGTGTAGGATGGCATCAAGAGGGTTATTCTCTGTACTGTAGCACAGTGTTGATTATGCTACTAACAACATTCATCTTTAGCCCTGGAACTCAAACCACTTTCCGAAGCTCCTCAAAAATATGTATTTAAATAACCAAATAAATATTATAACTATAACTATAACAGAGCTCTCCCAAATGTGTAGGTATTTGATTTTGAATTTGGGGCTTCAGATATGTACTTTCATACTTTCACAAACCCCATCACAAACAACCTTCACCCAGTGAACCATTAAAGGGCTTTCACTGTAAAGCGGGTGCAGAAAGTTTTGCCTTAGTCATTAGGTTAAAGGCAACCTCTTCCACTTCCAACTCCATATTTTCATTCCTGCACTCCACTAGAGTCCCTTTGCATGAGTCACAGCTTAAAATAATGTTTATTTACATTATACCAGGTCTTAGTGCAGCCCCACAGTTCATCCTGTGCCTGAAACAAGCAGTGTTGGGGTTGCTACTATAAAAAAGTAATGAATTACACATTACTCGTTCTTTTTTTTTTAAAGAGATGTATTACATTACTTAATTGCTCCCCAGAGAAAGTAGTTTATTACTATTATATACACACGTGGACAAAACTGTTGGTACCCTTCAGTCAATGAAAGAAAAACTCACAATGGTCACAGAAATAACTTTAATCTGACAAAAGTAATAATAAATAAAAATTCTATGAACGTTAACCAATGAAAGTCAGACATTGTTTTTTAACCATGCTTCAACGGAATTATTTAAAAAAATAAACTCATGGAACAGGCCTAGACAAAAATGATGGTACCCCTAACTTAATATTTTGTTGCACAACCTTTTGAGGCAATCACTGCAATCAAACGATTCCTGTAACTGTCAATGAGACTTCTGCACCTCTCAGCAGGTATTTTGGCCCACTCCTCATGAGCAAACTGCTCGAGTTGTTTCCGGTTTGAAGGGCGCCTTTTCCAGACGGCATGTTTCAGCTCCTTCCAAAGATGCTCAATAGGATTGAGGTCAGGGCTCATAGAAGGCCACTTTAGAATAGTCCAATGTTTTCCTCTTAGCCATTCTTGGGTGTTTTTAGCTGTGTGTTTTGGGTCATTGTCCTGTTGCAAGACCCATGACCTGCGACTGAGACCAAGCTTTCTGACACTGGCCAGCACATTTCTCTCTAGAATCCCTTGATAGTCTTGAGATTTCATTGTACCCTGCACAGATTCAAGACACCCTGTGCCAGATGCAGCAAAGCAGCCCCAGAACATAACAGAGCCTCCTCCATGTTTCACAGTAGGGACAGTGTTCTTTTTTTAAT
>VUQS01005571.1:6006-17150 GCA_015108495.1 Heterochromis multidens
AATGCATGTTACACACAGTACAGCACAAAATGTTTCCAGGACTGTGTGCTTATCGTAACACCTGAGGACTGCAGTCTCAGTGAGTTGGGAAATACACAGACAAACTGATGCAGAGTAGGAGGTGAAAGGCCATAAGAGTCAACTGAAAGTAACTCAGAGCACCGTTACTTTTTTTCAAACTGATGTCTCAAAATTTAATTTGAAAAAAAAAACCAAAGCCACATCCAAGCCTGTATGATCTTGGCACCGATTAAGCACACTTCCCTTCACTGGGATCCAAAACTTGTCATGCCAAACATAATCCCTCCAGTGTTCTCTGGCTCAGCATCTGGGTCTCCACCAAGTTGGACATGGCTGGTTCAAAATATCAAAATAATGCTGATTAAATATCAAAAACCAATTCAACTGACTCTTCTTGAGTCCCGAATGGTAATCCCAGACAGCCTGTGTCAGAGAAACCTGCAACTTAATATTGTTCTTGTTAGTAATTGGTACTTAATTTCATAAAGTACAAAAGAAACTGTATCCAGCAGAATTAAAAAAAAGTCAACTAATTGATGATAATTGATGATTTATTTTCAACTAAATGTTATTTTTTAGTTTTTCCCCCTCAGCATCTCCTTTATTCCATGAAACTTCATGCATAGTTGAGGTTTTTTTTTTTTGTCATTAGGCAGAAGAGGTTATATTTGCTTATCAAATTTTTTGAATATTTCATAATATTTTTAAGAGGAACTGGGAGCATAGAGAGATAGTACAGGTTCAGTTGGTTCACTTCATCTCTTGTGGTTTTTTTCATGCAAACTCACGTGCCATGCAGTGACAGATACAAGCAAATGCTTTTCCTGCAAAAGAACCGTTGTGTAAATCCAAAATGTCAGTTAATATTAAGAATGTTTCTGGATCTGGGTTAATGTTTAATGCAGTATTCATATTGCATGTAAGACATGGGATGAACAAAGTTTATATGTCAAATTTAGCTTCAGTTGTTAATTTGTTCCTTCATTTTAATCACTGACTTTGGGGTTGAAATCATTGTATGATATGAAAACACAGCAATTTGATGATAATGGGAAAGAACACCATTGTTCTTGGTGCTTTATTTCTGTGAAAGTAACTGTGACTAATTTTGAGGGACATGCAAAGGGTGGCTGGTGTGTGTGTGTGAATGAGTGGGTGTTTATCTGAGACAGACAGAGTGTGAAAGCAGCAGGAGGCCTGGAGAAGATGTTTAGGGACAATGGAATCAAGATGAAGCGAGACAAAGAGCGAGGGCAGAGAAGGCCACAGTCATTATCACCTGGGCTTTATTTCTGTGAGGTTTCCCTCTGCACACTACTCACCACCATCATCTCAATTTCTTACCCCTTTAATCAACAGATCTTTGGTTTGAGTGGTTACAATTGAGTCTTCTGAAGGAGAAGGAGTAGTCACCTGTGAAGAAGAAGTAGATGACCTGGTCCCTTCATCAACCTCTGAGTTGGTACTCTTATATACATGAACGCACAGAAAGATCAAATGGATGTTGAGTAGAGTAGGAGGCAGACAAAAAAAGAAAGGATGATTTAGATATTTTGATATTAAATCAAATTCAATGTGCTAATCTTTAGCGTTGGTCTTTTTGAAGGAGGAAAACATGAGTAAAGTAAAACTTGACAGTCATACAAGATGTACTGTGGATGTCTTACTTCAAGAGAGCTGGAATATGCACAGCAAGTTACTCTTGACTGCAATTTCTCCAAGTGAGCCAGTGTAAGACACCAGACAAGAACTAAGGCAACAAAAGGTAAAATGAGGAAAAAGAAGTATTCCCTGGCAGTCTAAAGATCCAGTCACACAGGACCTAGAGATCAGTTAGTGACCCCCCGCTAACCACCGTTCACTTGGTGAGTGGTTACAGAAGGTTGTTTGTTGTTGCTAGGTGAAATTGGTTGCAAAGATGTATACAGTGGTGCACCGAAAACCTCCTCTGCGCTAGCAGATTGCCGCGGTCACCTGTAGTTTGTATAGAAGACGCTGACTTGTCTGCAAACACTCGCCAACTACAAATACAACAACTTGCTAAGTGGGAGTGAAACAGTGAAATGGAGAAATGGAGACTGTTCACATTCAAAGTAAAAGTTGCATCTTTTGAAACGTGTTGGTTTCAGCGGTACAGGCACAACTTTTACTTTAAAGCTGAGCGTTTTCCATTTCCTGTTTGCATCACATTTTTTCAAGTTTCACTACCACTTAGTTATTAGTTAGCAAGTATTTGCAGACAGTGTCTTCAGTGGAAACTACAAGTGACTGCAGCAATCTTCTAGCGACAGACAGCAACCACTCACCAACCGACCAGGGAAAACACATTTTTTTCCTATTGACTAGAGGTTGCCAGTGAGTCCCCAACCAGTATCTAGGCCTGTGTGACTGAGGCCTTAACAACCAAAGCTGTTAGTCCAACAGAGACTTTCAAGAAGATCAACTAAGAGACAGGTTCACAAAAAATACAACGAAAGGAGCAACAACTATACGGCACAATTAAAGAATACTGGAACTCAGGAGGATCCCCGAAAATCATATAGAGACACAAAGACAGGCAAGACAGGTAGGAAAGCAGAGAAACTGACAAGAAGGAGAAGAGGAGAACTATAAATACACAGAGGACTGACTGACTGACTGAATACAAAACTAAGGACATCTTGCCTGACAAAGAAAGAAAAAAGAGTGGAAGTAAAACCAAATGACACACAATGTAAGAACTGAACAAACTAAAACAGGAATTGTCAAGCAATGGTGACAATAACTAACACACACAAACAGAAGCGGACCAAAACCGGGAAGCTAAGATGACACCGTGAAAAGGGGAAAAAATGAAGAAACACAAGCAAAAAGTACCAAAGAAAAATTTACAAAACACAGGAGACTTTTTTTTTTAAAACAGTGATAAGGGTAGAAAGATAAGATGATCTTAGGGACACATACTGTGAACCCCACAACGTTGAAGCAGATGAAAGGAAAACATTAGGCAACTTTTAATTTCAGTGACTGAAATTGCTGCCTGGACAATTCAAGAAAACTTCTAGTGTTTCCTTCCTTGGTAAAAGAAAGGCATGCCCACTTGCTTCACCTGTTTAACACACACATTAAAATGTGATCACAATGCACCTGGACATGAGATATGATTCAATACAGCCAAATAAGCTCATGATCAAATATTGCATTTGATTAGGTTTAAGATGAAGTAATTTGTGGATCCATCCACTATGCATTAATCAATTTTCCATATTCACACTACAATGTAAGACCAGCATGTTAAAATTGCTCTATTTTTATGAGGGCTTGCAACGTCCTCTGATTTAGGTGGAAGAAAATATTTGCTTTAGTAAGAACTGAAGGCCCCAAACCCAAATAAGTTTGCAGACTTACAAGCATTAGTGTAGACATAATGTAAGCCGTTCTCTGTTTCTCTAACATGTGTTCTGCTGGGCTCTTGGTTTAAGCTATGGGCTGTAAAGCTGAAGGCTCTGGTTTGAGAGCTTTAAGAGGTTGGGGCTGCCCTCCCTCTGTGTCTGTTCTAAATGGCTATGTAATTGCAGGGCTGCTGGTCATGGGCCCCCTGCTGTGTGGAGATGAGAGCTTGACTACTTCAATCCTGACCCCTTGATCCCGTCTCTCTTTCCATCTTTTTCACTCTCTCCCCAGCTTTTTCTGGCTCTTGCCTCTTAATTCGTCCCTTTCTCTCTCCCATTCTCCTTGTGTCTCTCTTACACACAAACACAGTGAAACAAGCACAATGACCACACAGATACATTTCTGTCTGTGGTAAATAGTCAAATGTTCAGCACAGCAGGGAGATGGACCCATGCAGGGCTGCGGTTGGTCAGGAAGGTTTGTTAGTGCACAGGAGTTTGGGGGCCTAGCAGGTGCCATTTTTAAAGCCTTTAAAACAGTGACACAGAAATAAGGAGAAAAGCAGATAGCAGACTGAATTCATTTTCACTGCATGGGGATCCTCCATTAGCTAATATAGGTTCACCACAAATTGTGAAAAGTTTTATATTATTGAAACAAAGCAAGAAATAACTGTATTTTGTATGATAAAAAGGTTTAAAATTGGCGTATTTGACAAATTTGGGTATTTGTTAAACACTTTTATTGAACATCACATCATATGCTTACTTATATTATGACATTTAATAAGAACTAGCACAAACTTTGTGCATGCAAAAAAAGATCATGTTAACCTCAAGCTTCGAACCCCAATCTCCCACATAAAAGCTCTGTACATTCTATGAAAGGGCTGAATCTAACCCATGTCTGCTACCATAGGACCCAGAGGAGGTGCAAGAGCTTAGTTCCCACTAAAGTTACAACAGGCTGAAAGGTTATTCTGGGTTCCCAGTCAGTTGATTCATTTCATCTGGATGCAACTGACTTCTTCAGTCTCAGCTGGCTGCAGGTTACACAACCTGGCCCTGAGTAAATGTGGTTATCCCAACTGGACCTTTGTCAGGGAATGTTCCAGGCAATCCAAGAGAGTAGATGGATAACTGTTGCCAAAGCATCAGTACAGCTGAGACGCATATTTTCAAAACACCATGGCCATTTGGCTTTCAAGCCCCAAAACACGCTACGCCAAAAACTGGTCCACCCCACAAGCAGAGTCCCCCAGCTCAAACAGAGCAATATAGTCTATGTAGTTAAGTGCCAAGAGGATTGCAATGAATTATATATCGGGGAAACCAAACAACCTCTGGCTAAGTGGATGGCATAACACAGAAGAGCTACCTCGTCATGCCAGGACTCTGCAGTCTATTTACACCTACAGGCGAGTGGCCACTCCTTCAACAATGAAGATTTCCAGACAGGGAGGAATGCTGGTTTGAACATGGAGTCAGGGAGGTCATTCATGTTAAAAGGGAAGGGAGTGCCTAAGATACATCCCCCCCCATCTTACAATGCTGTGATTGCAGCCATTCCCCAATTATCTGTGAGTAGTACACGTGACCATTGTGACTGATGAACATCTACATGTCATGAAATCATGAAATTGATCACATAGCACTATTCTTTACACAACTGTACTGCTTATAAGGTTGGGGAACCTGCAGTCAGCTGAGACTAAGGTCTAAATTAGACTTCTGCAGTGAATCTGTAAAGCCTACAACGTAACCTACGTAAATGGCCTATGTTGTTGCCAGCATTTATGGTTGTGTGTGGTGCATTATGTGTATTTCCTTGTGGTCATGTCATGGTGTTTTACATGCAGTGCTAACCGATAGATAAAAAGAAAATGCTGGAACTTTTTTTTGCCTCCTGGGTCCCCTCTCTTTGTTGTGGTGGTGGACGTGTGGAGGCAAACATTTTTGTCCCTCAAGTTTTTTCCACTTCTTTGTACGTTCCCTCACGTCGATTCCAATAGTTTCAGCAGTCTCCTTTCAGGAATTTGCTGATATTTGTGAGTCTTTATATTGATACTATGATTATTATTTCTTATACTGAGACATTGATTGTTATTCTCTCACTGATAAATTAAAAAACTGAAGCAAAAAAGTAGCTGGAAATGCACTGGAGGAATCACCAGTACTGAACAGGCCAATCACAATAGTCGCTGGATGCATCGACGCAACATGTAGTTACATTTCTAGGGAGGTGCACATCAGGCTACACCACAGGTTATGGCAAAGGGTTTCAGAGGGGTTTGCAGTCATGATGTAGCTACGCCATAGGTTTCCTCCTGAAGCATAAATTCCCAGTCACTTGGATGAGTGATGAAACATTTTTTCCACAGAAAACATTGCATCCAAATGAAATGAGTCAGCTTTCTGGGATTTCCTTACCTAGAAAGGTTGGCAGTACATGGATGAACAGATGGTCAAGGGACAAGTCTTTGTTTGTTTGTTTTTTTGACACTGTGGCACGGTCAATGTCTTTTTTTCTCCCCTGTAACAATAAAACCTTGTAAGCTTAACAACAGAAATATTGCAATAAAGTTCGGAGGGATTTAAAAGAGAAAAAGCTTTTAAAATTCATGTGTGCAGCTTGGCTTCACAAGCAACTGCTGACATAATTACAGAGAGGAAAAAAATGTGTGAAATTAATTTCAAATTTAATGTAAATTATAGTGATTGGCAGAGCTGCGGTAATGGCCATTCATGTACGAAGAAAATATGCATGCTTCGAGCTTGTGCATGTGTATGGGGAGCAGCTGATATAGGCCATCAGAAAATCAGCAGATACAGACATGAATGCGAAATGCATGAACAAACACAGAAGACCTTGAGGAAGAGGAAAAATATGGCAACCATACTGCAGCAAGTAGTAGCAGATATAAGGACTTGTTTTAACACAATATTTTCAACTGTTATTTCATCATTATTTCTATTTGTGTTCACTTAATAACTGGCTATCTTTGTACATATATTTATCCATAATCCAAAGAAGACCTACACTGCAGCTCTTTTATAGTTAATTACACAAAGACTAAAAGTTTAATTTCAGATTTCAGAAGTTTCTTATTTCTTGTTGTTCCCTCTGGTCTTTTTGAGTGTTTGATTTAATTAACAATAAAATGTCAATAAAAACGTCTAATGAACAAATGTCTCTGAAATATTTTCAAAACATCTGCAGACACACTTTATGCTAACATCTGCTAGGACTGCAGTGAAACACCCACCAACTCGCAGACTCTGCCTTCTTGAGCAGGTCCGACTCATTGCACACATCAAACAAAATCATCCTGTTTAGATGATAATATTAAAAAGCATTTCTCGCAACTGTTATGACAACTGTTGATAATTTTTATGGTTGGAAAACATTCAACGAAATGCTCTCGAAAAACCTTTGAAATGACAAAACCGTTGTGAATAAAATGTTTTACAATCAGATAAATCAAAGGAAAGAAACATCACACTCCAAATCCAAAAAGTCATCTTTTCTTGACAGGTTCTTTTTTCTTTCTTTTTTTAAAAAAAAATTCATATTTCATGCTCTTGTGATTTATTGCTCTCATAATAGAACTAAGCAGCTGTCACATGAATGGGGATCTATGGGGATTGACTCACTTTTGGAGCCAGCCTCATTTTTTAGCCCTGAAGGATGCCTCTTGTAGCCTTCACGTCATCTCTGCAGCGATGACGTGAAAGGATGACGTTATGGATAAATGTCATTAGCTGCTTCTAGGTTACCATTCCCAAATCAAGTCAAGTCAAGTTGCATTATGGCTAAAGTTCTTTTTTTTAAATTAAAAAATATTACATGGAATAAAATAGGTGTCTGATCTCCTGCATCAATTCGTATAGTTTTAAAAAGTGTCCACAGGAGTCCAGAAGTGCTGTAGGCTTCAAGTCCAATGCCAGATTCCTTTAATATTGCTTCTGTTTTATTATTACTGTTTTATTTACGCTCAACATTGACATAAACCCACACAAGCTATACATGATGGGATGCTTATTATATAAAACATTCCTCAACATGAAAATATGTTCATCTTGTTGTGTGTAGCAGTGTCAGTTCTAAAAAAATCTCGAGAATAACAAACAAATATGTTCATGAAAATCACGAACATACTTCTACACAGACAAAAACACACAGATATATTCCTCTTGTGTGCTGGGCGCCTGTCACTCAGTATGTCACCCTGGCATCTGGAGTACACCCGCCTCCACCCAAATTAAAACAAGGAGGGAAAAAAGATATTTTCCAATTCAGCAGATGTGAGTCATTTCATCTTGTGATTCAAATGAGTTTTGTGTTTTGTGTGAACAGATGTCCGTACCCCGCCTCCTTTATCAACATTAGCTGATTGGGTTTTAGCATGCAGCTTGCCGTGCCTCTGCCTCACAGGTACTAACACACTAATCTGCCTCTGCACAGCTGTGCAGCACAGTGGAGGAAGGAAGGGAGGAAAACAAGCATGAGAGTAAGGGCAGAATGGAAAGATGGAGAAGGGCTGGAAGGGATGGAGAAAAAGATGGAAAGGAGAGACAGAGGGAAGGCGGGTAAGAGGGACAGCCAGAGGGCGGTGAGAAGAGAGGATGTTAGTGAGACAAAGAGAAGACTTTGAGAGAAAAAAAACGGATGCTAGGAGAGGGGAGAGTGGATGAAAGAGAAATAAACAAAGAAGAGGAGGGGAGAGAAAGTGAAAATGGAAAAATGAATGAAAGAGTTGATCATTAGACACAAATCAAGCAAGAATGCACAAGACACACAAAGTTTTCATAGCTGTGTGAGTGAGTGTGTGTGTGGTGAGGGCAGTGGCTCTCAGATAATCCTTCAGCAGCTTCTTGGCCTGTGGCTGTTCATACAGAGAGCACCTGCAGCACAGCGTGGGTCACACTGTGGCGACACACTTTCTGCTCTAATAGTATGTGTGCTCGCAGGTGGATGTGTGTGTGTGTGTCTGTGAGTCGCTTCATCATTGTAACTCAGCTTTGTGTGTCGCCACTGATTGTGCGTGCGTGTGGCTTCATCATTGTAAAGCAGTTTTGTGTGTCCCGCTCCAAGCCATCTTAAACTCCATTCTGCACTTCTACTCCTCTGAACCGAGATGTTAGATATCTGAGGGTGTGTGTGTGATTCTGCTGAATCTCTGTGTGTGTGTGACAGGACAATGTGGCATGGACCTCTGGTGCATTTGTTTACCCAGCCATCGTGCCACAACAACGGGACTCTTTCTGTCTGCGCACCTGTTCAGCAGCCCTGACATCAGCAGCACTCAGCACACAAAGACCACCTCTGCACCCCAGAGGGGAGCAGCAGGAGGGGAAAATGAATTAGGGCTTTGGGAGGAGCAGACTAGAGGGAGGGAAAGTGCATCCAATGATGAGAGGTAAGAATGAACGAGAGTTGGTGGAGGGAAGTTGAAAGCCTTGGTGAGAAACACATGGAAACAGAGGTATGATGCGTGAGAAAGACGGAGGGTAAGAAAAATTGAAAGTTTGTAAGAACAGGATAAGGACAGAGAGCAACACAAAACCTGGGTGATGCTAAAACGGGGACGGATTGGTGACAGTGAGGTAAGGTGGTTGGGTGCTGTGTCCCTCGCGTCATTCTTTTCCAACCCGGGAGTTGATCGGGTGCACTCAGCTTGTGAGCTCATTAAAAAGCACCCATTATCCCGACATTTGCACGCATCGCATGCAAAACTAATTTACTTGTAAGAAATTAAAAGTTCATTTTAATTGAGCTCTCGCTGCAGTATGCAAATTAGAAGTACATAATGTACATTGATGCGGAGCAGACAACACACTGAAAATGGACTTAACCCTTTCATAACAATATGGGGAATCCTTAAGTGAAAATTATTAACAAAGAGAACTCCAAACCATAACTAATCTGACAGTGTATAACTGAGATAAAGTGTGTTTTGTATGTTAAAATGCATAAATTAGGATATACATATAGATGGCTATCTCAGTAATACTGACAAGGCAATGCATTTTGAAGTGCTAAAAAAAATAACCCAGTTTCACATATTAAGTCTCTGCTGGATTATTTTAAAAAATGTTAAAAGCCAGAGCAATGGTTTAACATCTGTTTTAAAGTTGGAAGTCTCTATCATAGGCCTGGGAGTGTATACAACTTCTTGTGTGTGCCTATGTGACAGGAGCCTTTACAGCTCAGTCAGGCAGTGAAATAGCAACAATCTATTTGTATATTCCCCAGGTAGAGGTCAGCTGTGTCAGATAAAGCTTGGGGTCAGGCAGTAAATAAGATGGAGCTGAGCTTTCATTTCTTCTATGCTTGTTTGTCTCTCATCTTAATGTGAACTCTGTGTCCTGACCTTCTTGATCCAGCCTTCAGCTTGTCAATAACCAATACTGATCAATAAACAGGCACAGTCACCTGCAGTTTTCCATTAGAGGAGGGGGATTGGTTGATGAGTCATAGGGAAGTTTCTGAAAGCATGTGTGAGCACTGATATGCATGACTCAAAGAGTGCAGTGATTGTAAATAGATTTGAGCCTTTACCAGATAAAAAGGTGTCTTGTTATAATCCTTGCTGATTGCTAATTAACAATAAAGCATTTGTTGCAATTGGTCTGTGGCTTTCAAATCAAAATAAGACAAAGAAGAGATTTAGCCATTTCACTATGGTTTGTATGTGTGTCAGTGCGACCTGAAATCTTTACAAATGTAACCCAAAATCAGCTGTATTTTCACACAGGAACAGCAGTTTAGTAGGCTTTGGACATATACATAGATATTACAAGACTAGGCAGAGTGTTGGGAAAAGCTTGGAATGGATGAGGGTTATATAGCGTAACTTTTTGTTGTAGGGAAACAGGAGGTACAGTGAATGTTTGGGTGAAACGGGAATGGAGAGCTTGAGTGAGGTAATGCATGAGATTTGTTAGCGAGTGGTAGAAAAGAAATGCACTGAGAAATGGGGAAGAAGAGAAAGAAAGGTTGTAGGATGCTCTACATGCATCTTTCAGTTTTCTTACATCCCAGTTATTATTGTTTGTCTGTTTCACAATATAATCTTAAAGTTATTAATGTAATTACTAGCGTCACATTTGCTACACAGAGCACAAAAAAAGGAGGCATATTGTGCAATAAAAAGTCTGTTGAATCAGCACTGACTCAGCAAAGTGTTTCCCTCCATGCTGCTGGGTTCACCCAGTGATGACAGGTGAGTCTGGCACTCACAGGGCATGGGTGGTTGGCACAGAGGGTCGGCCACAGAGCAGCATTGAAGGCGGGTGTGTTGCTAGCTGGCGTGTGCAGCCTCTTAATGAGCAAAGTGTTGATTTGGCGCTGATCCTAATAGGATCAAAGCTGTCATTTGGCTCTCCCGATGGCTGACAGGAGGCCAACCCTGGCACACCACCAAGAAGGAAGAGAGACGACGACACTTTCACAGGCCACATCTACATGGAGTAAAGCTCATCATCTTTTCTATTTGCTGTCTTTTTCTGTTCTAACCATTCTCTCTCTCTCTCTCTCTCGCTCTCTGTGTGGCCTCTCCCCACTTTTTTTTTTTGCTTTTGATCTCCATTCTTTTTTTCTGTATCTCCCCTCTTCCATCTCTTTTATAGACACATCTAATATACTCACTCTACATATACATATGCCAACATACAACAGAGCTAATGAAGCTCCAGTTCATAATGGAATTGTAAGTCAGGATTATTATATAGGCCTGACGCATGTTCCTC
>VUQS01005572.1:2785-31496 GCA_015108495.1 Heterochromis multidens
TAAGGAGAAGTGTAATAGGGACCCTTTTAAGGCATAACCAGTCTCATATGTTTCCATATTAATTGTCTTTTTCATCATTTTTGCAGGAGCTGGGCAATGTTTACAGCACTCTGGCTGCCATCCTCAACTCTGGCGACATTGAGTTTTCTCCAGTTGCCTCAGAGCACCAAACAGACAAGAGCAACATCTCCAACATCTCTGTCCTGGAGAACGGTGAGAAAAAAGAAAGAGAGAAAGCACGGTGCATGATGACAGAAAACCAAACATAACTCTGAATTCCCTCTGCTACACTCCCTTCCTCCACCTCCCTCTTTTGCTTGTCATAATTAACTCTGCAGGGGTCTCCATGTTTAGATAAATATAGGAAATTATTTTGTTGAAATCAATTACCCAAGACTGCGTTAGTACAGAAAAATTATTAAGAAGCATACATTTGTAATGGTTAGATTTTACAGTGCATGGTTTGTATTATATTTTCTGAATTTAAACACCTGTTCTGAATGGTAATTTACAAAGCAGCATAGATGAGGCTTATTAATTGGATGAATATCCTCTTGCTCAGTCAGAATGAGGACACCTAAGGCTGCACATTGCGTAAGATGTATTGCTTTCACTAACTCCACACTATAAATGCTAACTTTTATCTCCTTCCTTATCTCATGTCACCTCAGTGGCATCTCTGCTGCGTATCCGCTCAGACGAGCTCCAGGAAGCCCTGACCTCCCACTGTGTTGTGGCCCGCGGAGAGACAATCGTCCGACCCAACACAGTGGAAAAAGCGATGGAGGTGAGGGACGCCATGGGTAAAGCTCTCTACAGCCGCCTCTTCAACTGGATTGTCAACCGAATCAACACGCTGCTGCGGCCTGACAGCCAACTAGGGTAAGATCCAGGGCAGAGAGTGTGACGGTGTGTTTGATTGTCACGAATGAGGTCATCTCACAAAGTTCCTGCTTTTGGATTCAAATAGAAACACAACTAGATTTCATTGCCAAGTCGTTAAAACTGCAGAATTTGCTATAAAATGCTCAAAATGTTGTAATTTAAAAAATATTCCAGCAATAAGTGAGACATTGCACTGGAGTTTAAGTTAATTGCTTTTACAAAGTTAATTTTGTTCTGCTCATTAAAGTGTGCAGAGTATTTAAACACTAATTAGCAGGTATCTGTCTCCTATACAGTCTATGGATGCACCTTCCTAACCAAGTTAGTTAGTGTTAGGTTACAATTTAGCACTCTACTCTCTGTGGTCCCTTCTTGCTCCAAAACATATGGAAGGTTGTTTCCACCACTGAAAAAAAAAAATCACTTTTTGAGTTATTAAGTCAAAAATTTGAGAAAATAATCTGAAATTGTGACTTATGGATGGCAATAAATGATTTTTCAGTGGCTGAAATAAGCTTCCATATAAATATCCAAGATGGTGACCATGATACCAGACTTTTCCTTTTTACTTTTCATTTCCAAAACTACAGTTCACACAGAAAAGATAATAAAAAAAATAAAAAATCATAACTTAAACTTAAAAATAAGAAAAAAAAACAAGAATCACAAGTAATTTAAAACAAGAATCATAAGTCATACATAGAAAAACAAATTTAACATATGAGGAAGAAAATAAAATTAGGGGTTGTATCAGATAGATTGGTCAGTGTATGTATTTGTACACTTTTGGTTCTTTATCCATATATGTACACATACTTTCACAAACCAACACGTGTGAACATCCATTTAAATTTATACTAACTACATAAAGGTGATTTTACTGAGGTACTAAGGTTTCTCAAAAGCACATCTTCCATATTCTTTTTTATTTTTTTTCATATAAATTGTTCTTTTTGTGTCATAACAGTAGTCCACAAATCAGTGGTGGATGTCACAGTGACTACATCCATCTTTGATAAATAGTCTGTGGTCATAAAACAAAATAAAACTTTGGTCTAATGAAGATATCACCACAAGAACTAGTTGATGGTAAGCCATCCAATGTTATTATCATAAAAAATTAATCAAATAATCACCAAAATCTTTGGGATTAATCTTTTTGGATGGCATAGATTTCTGCACCAAATTTCATATCAGCTTCATTACTTTGAAACCATTAAAAACCAAAAATGTGACTGTTGCTCTGGCACTTAACAAATCCAGGAGATCAAAGTGAGCAGAATGGAAGGACCATAAATGTTTGTGCATTTTTCCTGACAATCCATAACTGGGATATTTCTGTCTTGACCGGACTAGATGAGGCAGGCTAACAGAACAAATAGCCATTCCTAGCACCATACTGCTAACAAGACTAAAGCATTTAAAGATTTAACGCTTTATTCTCGTCTTCTCCAGAGAGGATGACAAGGGCCTGAATATCGGCATCTTGGACATCTTTGGTTTCGAAAACTTCAAGAAGAACTCCTTTGAGCAGCTCTGCATCAACATTGCCAACGAGCAGATCCAGTTTTACTTCAACCAGCACATCTTTGCGTGGGAACAGGTAAAGTTCAGCCCACAAGCTTCATACCAGCATGGCCCCCAGCATGTCACTGAAATCAAATAACACTTTCTGAGATCTTGAATCCCTCCTGGAAATCTCTCTGTATGCAGTTTTCACCTTGGTTCTAACTCATTTCCATCTAAATTGAGATAACATGTCATCGTTTGTCAGTCTGCGCTTTAAAAGAGATGGCAAGGGTAAAATATGCCGCCGTCTTTATTCACGGCAGAATGAGGTTCTCTGTTCTCCCCTTGTGCAGTCTCGTGGGAGGGTTTTGCCTTGGGGGGGGTCAAAGAATGGTTTGCTAATGTTAAATGATTTGGAGTCACCCATTGGGAGGTACTATAAATCATTCCAAACGAGGGTCAATTAGGAGTTGAAGACACTTAGTGATGGACTTAAATTCACTCTTGGGTATTGTTGGAACCAGGCCCAGAAATACATTGTCCTATGGAGCCATCATATATATATTCAGAGCATAAGGGAAATGTACTGTGCTGTGAGATTAATAGGTCTACATAAATAAGGCAAAATTAAAGTATTGCTGAATGTTAAGGTTTTATCAGCAATGCATTTACTCCTCTGCCTTTTATGTTTTCATATATGTTTACGCGTGTGGTTACATATTGTCCCAGTATATCTGCATCCCTGCTTGATTTCCTGCTGTACTTCATTTACTTCATAGTGGCACTTCTTGCTTGAATAGGCAGATTGATTTGATATTGTTTGTTCCCATTTTGTCCTGTTCTCCACGGAGTAGAAGTCCCTGGTGATGTTGCTGAGTCATACTAGCAGCTCCGAGTCAGCCTGATGTGATCAGGTTTGCTCACTTTGCCCTGCAGACCAGATTTATCAGAGCCGAGTTAAGAGGAGATAAAACACAATAAATCAACGAACTATAGCTTTGATATCATCCTGTCCATAAAGGGCTGATTTGGGCCGATTTATGTAGGTAGATTCCTGGTTGCTTTTATTTGAATAGGTCAAGCCTTTCTGAACACTCAAGCGTGACATTAAAGAAATGAAACAGACAGAGGGTACAAAACTGTACTGCTGTTTAATGGATCTTAAAGTGTATTTGGTACTGTGAGACAAGGTTTCACTCATGCAGGAATACCTCTTCAGGGGTTATTAAGGCAGTAGCATTTATTGCATCTTGGTACCAAGGAGATCAAAGATGAATGGCTCTATTGACCAGATGTATTATCATCCAGTCCTGAAGGCTGTTCTATAACAGTGAGTATTTATGTTCAACCAGAGACCAGATAGAAAAGGTAACGTCAAATAAGGTCAAATGACACTGGTATATAAGGGATTCTAAATATCACATTATAGTTTACATTCAAATATCATGTCACATTTGACCTCTGATCTCACTTTTACATTTCACATCTGCCTTTCTTTCAAGTTGACCCTAAAAACATGTTATATCTTTAAAAAACATTTTGTCCAGAGAAAGAAAATGAGCTGCCTAGTTAGAAATATACTGTAGTATAATATTATATAATCAGCTCGTTATTCATGTCCAGTTATTTACAAATCAGTACCTATTATCCATGAACTACTCCTGCATAATGTTTGTGTAATCAAAGAAAACATCTGTCATGCTACCCTTATCTGATTTTTACTGCACTACAAACCTTTTAAAGTATATTTAAAAAGAACAAAGAAAACAACATAATTATATACAAAATACAATACTATTCCCTTAAAAGTAAATACTGCCCAGAGAGTGAGCTGCCTTAGCGGAGGTGCTTCTTGTTCAATCTAACATGTCCTCATATGTTAAGGTTAGCTAAAGTACTCCCAGACACACAAAGAAGTCGATTTGACATCTAATTTGGACCTTTCTTTTTAGTAACATCGGTAATAGTAGTGATAAATGTTTGCCTTTTCTTAAGAACAGTTTTTTATTTTTCATAACAAGCAAGCCGAGACTGAAAACATTAGAAATTCAGGCTTCCATGAAACTGTTTAAGGTGTTAGGACCCATGAAAGGAGGCCTTTAAAGGCAATATGTACATTCACAACAGCTCATTTTAGAGCACTGTCTCTTCCATTCCTGTGCAGGATGAGTACCTGAATGAAGAGGTTGATGCTCGGATGATCGAGTACGAGGACAACCGGCCGCTCCTGGACCTGTTCTTGCAGAAGCCCATGGGGATGCTGTCACTTCTGGATGAAGAGAGTCGCTTTCCACAGGCCACTGACCAGACACTCGTAGGTCAGTCGCTCAGATTTCCACAGAAATATTTCAGTTTATGTGTTTATTTTCTCTCTATATCTTGTATTTATTCTTCTTCAACTGGGTATTCATACTCTCTCCCAGCCAAAAGTGGCACAGAGTCTTCAATTTGCTTTCCATCATATTTGCACAAGGGAACCAAACTCTTATTTCTGTCAGTCACACCTTACTAGTTATTTCCACTACAAAAGTGTCAGAGACAACATGAAGGTAACAAAACCACAGACTGATGATAACATTAACGTTACCCACAAATATGATAAAACACAGCTGAAGCATATGCTTCTTGAACCATCTGTTGGTACAATTGACTGTTCAGCAGGCCATATTATTTATCAGATAATTCAATTAAAAAAAGATCCAAAAGACACCAACGCTGCAAACTTGATCAGTAACTCCATTTCAAGTGGCCATTTGGGAAACTGCAGTTTTGGGACAAAATTCTGACAGTATCAGAAATTTAGGCTGACCCTCTCACTCTCTGACTGCTGCTACAATCTGCATATACTAACCAACCCATAGGAATGCTACGTGAAATAACAAGCTGATCAACTTGACTGCAGCACTATATGACACAGAAGACTTGTATGTCATATATGGAAGTGAAAGAAGATCTAGTTGAAGAGCTAATTGAGTTGGGGCACTAGAACCTTGTATGGTTCCCTCCAGCTGTAATCATGACCACACTAAAGGGCCTGCAGCATGGAAACAAATTGCATCTTTGCCCTGATTCAGTAGATATTATCATCATACAGTCTGTATCCATCAAACTTGATGACCTACCCAAATTTATTAGACCCATGTCACACAGTCTGGCTTGTAATGGTGATTATAACTTATAACTGTGCTGAATTCAGGCACCTTCAGATAGTCTTGGGTGTTTATTAGGATGATTAATTCATGTGCAATCTGATATTTTAGAGAAATTTGAAGATAATCTCAAGACAAAAAGCTTCTGGAGGCCAAAGAGGGTTGACCTGGGCTTTGGGATTCACCACTATGCTGGAAAGGTAATTTAGCATTTAATTGTAATCATAAACTGAAGCTAGTTGGCATTTGTTATTCACATTTATTTGTTCCTCTCTGCCAAACACTAAGGTGATTTACAACGCTGCAGGTTTCTTGGCCAAGAACAGAGAAACCCTTCCAGCTGACATTATCCTGCTGCTGCGATCGTCGGAAAACGAGCTCATTCGCAAACTTGTCACTCACCCCCTCACCAGAACAGGTGAAGCAGACACAACAGCCATTTGTGAATGAAGTTAAAATCAAGTTAAGAAAGAAAGGTGGTAGGAGAGAAGCTCTACCTTTCGCCCAAACGGTTTTAAAACAGCAGCTAATACATACTTAAAATAAAATGACCGGCCATTGTTAGCCTGTTTAGCTTCCCCCTCTTGTCTGGCAGACATTTGTTGTAATAAGCTGGCCTTGGCTGACAGAGTATTCTTTACCAGGAAGAGCAGGCTGTCAGCGATGTCAAAATCCAATCACAAACCCAATAATCTCCTAATCGCTCTTTAAAAGTATTTTAAAGCAGCTGTATTGAGCGTTGGTGCTTTATGACAACGTGACGTCATGTTCACTGACCTTATCAGCAGTTACTCACAAGTATTATTCAGCATAACAGGAGCCTACCTTTAGACTCACTTTTAGACTAAAAGTAACCTCAGTAATTATCCCACCTGATAAAATAACGTGTACAGCTCTGTTTCTTCAGATGGTTTCTGGATGTGTGACTAAGTCTCTTCCCTCTGTTGAGGGCAGTTTGTTCACTGACTCACTCTCTAATCCAATATTCATTTCACAGGCAACCTTGCCCACACCAAGGGTAAAGGCATAAACACAATGCGGAGCCCACGGACCCCGACACGCACCGTCACCTTCGCCAAGGTACTTACAGCACTGTCTGCATTATCACTGTATTATCTCCCACATAAAGAACTTCCTCTGAAAGGTTGTTCAGTTTATTTTCTCCTTATTACTTTCACTACTCAAGCCAAGACCTGCTCTTGAATTACAGTTCAGATACTTGCGTGTCTACCATGTTTTCCATTTATCCTCCCTCGGTTTTTATCCAACTGTAATTACTGCTGATTTTATTTATTTTCTCACCTTTCTGTCTCTCTTTCTCTTTCTCTGCATTTCTGCTTCAAAAGATGGGAGTGCTAAGTTTATACAGTTCTTTTTCTTTTAGTGAGGTAATGAAGATGTGTGTATAACTTTACCAATGTAGACCCCTTTCCTCAGTTTAGATATCCTTAAAATGTCCAAAAGGATCCAGATATAATGGCCTGTAGCTTTATTTGAGCTAGCTACAGTTGAAGTTACTTAGTTCAACTCAGTGAAAAGGGACCTATTATGCATTTCCTTACTTTCTATCTTATACACTTAAAAAAGAAACATAAGTTTGTGTTTAAATTTATTTTATAGACCAGCACTTTAATATCTGTATATCCAAGATGTTTAATCTGTGGTATGGCCTCTTCTGATTGTGATCCAATCACCTCCAGAGGAGGTGACCTCTGTCCCTGGACTGTCTGTACATGGACAAGTGTCTGGATCTATTGCTGAGGAATTACTCTCCACGGTTGGATGAGTCCAGCCTGACGCTGTGCAGTGGTCATTGGTTGTGGCTGCCTCTGGTGAACACGTTGACCCAGCATGTCCCAGGCATGTTTAATAGGAGACATATCGGGACTAAATGCTAGCCAAGGAAGTGTCTAGATATGCTCCTGATACAGAAAGGACTGCGCTACTCTGGGATTGTGCTGCTAAAACAGCTGGAGGGTGCGGTGCTGCAACGAGAATGGCACAAGCACAGGTTGAAGCACTTCATCTCTGTGCCTCTGTCCAGTCAGATTTCCAAAAGGAACAATCAGATCAGAGATGGTTCTCTCATGGACATGTAGCAGCCGCTCATGCCCGCATCCAACATGCCAATAGCCGCCTTCGGTCATCTTCAGTCAGTGGCAGCATGGTGGCACTGATGACAGTGTTTGAATTGAACCACTTCATTTGTGTTTGGTTCACAAAATAGCAATTTCATTGACTAAAACGAGAACCAAAAACTACTCACACAACATATTTGGGTTTTCTAAGATATTAAAATAATGCATATTAATGGATTTACAACAAAGATTGAAAATGTATTTCACAACATAAAACTTGGATGGATGCTCATATTAAATATGACCAAAGTTCCAAAATATCAGGTCAGCGTGAGCACAAGTATCCCTGGTGAGCCAAAAGTTTTTTACGATGTCAAGGAGGGTGGGTATCCCTAATGTGGGTCATCTCAGACACACAGCTCTGGATATGATAACAGAAACCCCACCTGCCTGCTGTTTAAATCATTTGTTTGCGAGGGGCAGCCAATCAGAGGATAGTTAAAGGAAGGGGGAATGGAGCCAATTCAGGGGGTGAAATGATGGGAATCATTCAAAGCTACTTTAATAGAGTCCAAGAATAAAAAATATAGAGCTGGAAATGAGCATAATAGGTCCACTTAAAGGTATTTTCCCTGCATACAGTCTCTGGGCATGTCAGTATGATCATGTGTTTTTGCAACCTTGTTTTGGAAAATGTTAAAATGTACCTAAAACATCCCTTGCTTCCTTCTCATGTATCTCCTGTGCTGTGCTAATACTACACTTGTTGTTCATATCCATCACCGTGGTGGATTTGTGCTTATAGCACCGCGCCTAATTCTGCTAAGTACTTTCGGTAAAATGGCTTACATAGTGAATCCAAGTTTTTAAAAACACTTTTAAAACAGTGTTAAAACTTTAAATTTTGCACTCCAAGCATTCAGTAATCAGCCTGACTCGTTTAGGCGCCAACATCCAAGTAAAACTCCTCTTGGCAACTCAATTACATGGCTTTACGTGCCTGTGTGAATTAGTTTAGATTGCGGCAGTACACCACTGCTAAATGTAAGCCTCGAAGCGATTTTGCTCACCTAAAACCAATTGACAGTAGCTACATTTAAATGGACTGTGTTTGATTAGTTCTTGAATTTATTTCCATTCATCTGCATATTTTAGGAAAAAAAAGCTCATCAAAGGTTTTGCTCTTGAGAAACCACGATGAGGGATTTAAATGCTACAAACAGCATTAGGCTGATGGTGTGCTATAAAGGTGGTCTTCTCCCTGTTGTATTCATGCTGAGAATTAGATGTAGAGCTTGTTAAAATGTTACCAAATATGTGGTAAATGCAGGTTAAGAGAATTAAGTGTTTAATTTATTCATTTTAATGTAGCAGTCTGTTTCTTTGTTTTGTTTTGTTTTTTGTTAATCATAGTAGTTTTTAAGCATATAGTTGTGGAAGTGTGACTTATTTGAGTGTAACACTGTTGTATTTAAGTAGACCATATTCTTGATTTGGCACTACTTGTTTATCCATTTTATGCGTCTCTTTTGCAGCCTTCTCTGGAATTAAAGCCGGAAAAATTCTTGCTTGATGTGCCTCTTGGTGATACAGTACAAATGCAAACGGTGATTCGTGGTTTTTCAAAAACACAATCAAATGTTGATTTAAAAAATAAACCACATATATGTGTTGTTTGGCAGAAATTATTCTACCTTATATTGACCTTAGTTGGATATCTATATTGTATTTACATTTTTCCTGTTATTCCATAAACTTGTATAAAGAAATATAGAGTAGAGTTAATTTGTTGTATAGTAGGTATTACTGGTGTTTTGATGTGTTTCATGTTTTGTATTTTTTTTAGCCAGGGGAATCTGGAGACACACCTTACCACCCAAGAGAGACCACCAACATGAGAACACAGACAGTGGCCTCCTACTTCAGAGTAAGATTTTAACCTTTTTTTATTTGGGCGGTTTTTGGAGAGAGCCACAACTTAACTAATACAGTTGTGGTCAGAAGTTCACATACTCTCATCATGGGCATGAATGTCATGGTAATTTTGAGCTTTTAATAATTTCTTTGAACTGTTCTTTTTTCAGGGTGGAATGATTGTACAGCATACATCCTTAATGACTTTAAAAAACAAGAATTGCGTGAACAAGTTTGAATTTATTTTGGATTTTCGCTAATCCATACAGGGAGGAGGAGTAAAGGTGAGGCTTTCAAACCTAAGAACACTGTACCAACTGTCAAGCATGGTGGTGGTAGCATCATGCTCTGGGGCTGTTTTGCTGCACAAAATGGATGGAATAATGAAGAAGGAGGACTTCATTCCATGCTTCTGGAATGGCCTTCCCAAAGCCTGACCTCAACCCTATTGAAAATTTGTGGACTACATTGAAATGAACTCTACCAATTACCAAACCAAAAGCGTCTGGTTGAGGTGTGACTTGCTAAGGGACATTTAACCAAATATTAGTGGGGTTGTATGTATATATTTGAGCCTGTGTGTATACTTTTGACCCTGTGTGGATTAGAGAAAATCCAAAATAAATTCAAACTTGTGCACTCATTTCTGTTTTTTAGTCAAAGATGTGTGCTGTACAATCATTCCAAATACAATAAATGTCTCTTGGTCCTCTTATTGAACCACTGAACTAATGCTTTGCTAATTCACGTTATGAACATAGTTAGGTAGCTCCCGTTTTTCCCAAGGGGGATGGAGCCATATTGGTTGGTTCTTTTAGGTCCAGGGGCTGGACAACCACTCTGCCATTACAGAATTGCCCCATAGATTTCTATTCAGTGTTGTTTGACTGTCTTGTCTCTCTCTGATAATGTCTCTGATGAAATATCACAAGAAACATTATAACCTATCTACCATACATCTGTTTAGGTTTCTACATTCTTGTAACTCTGATTGGTGCTTTAAACCCCTAATCACTTCTTCCACTCCTTCTAGTACTCTCTTATGGACCTTCTGTCCAAGATGGTGGCAGGGCAGCCTCACTTTGTGCGCTGCATAAAACCCAACAACGATCGCCATGCCAGCAAGTTTGACCGTGAAAAGGTTCTGGTCCAACTGCGATACACCGGTGTTCTGGAGACCGCCAAGATCAGACGGCAGGGTTACTCTCACCGCATCCTGTTTGCTAACTTCATAAAGAGGTCAGTGGTAAAATGCAGAGAGGACAATAGCTTATTAAGTGATTACAAAATCAGTGTGTAGACCCTTGATATTAGTGTCCAGCTAATTACACTAACTGCTGCAGGTACTACACATTAGCTTTCCATGCTAACGAGGAGCCCGCTGTGACTCCGGAAACATGTGCTGCAATACTGGAAAAGGCCAAGCTGGAAAACTGGGCTATGGGAAAGACAAAGGTGAGGCGAGAGATTTCATTTGAATTGAACTGACTGAGAAAATTCAAACTTTCATACTGAAGTTGCATTTTAATTTTTTTTTTTGTTTACTTTTGTTTTCACTCACTGTTTGTTGTTGCTGTTGCATTGGTGATCCATCAGGAGTCTCAAACATACAGAACAAACGTCAAAATGTAGCACATTTTATTCAAAGTTGTGCTGATTGTCACAAAAAGGGTAATTTGTTTCTGTATACACAAACAAATAGTTTACGTAGATCAAAAAGAAATAGATGACATATTTTGCC
The DNA here is from genome assembly GCA_015108495.1 of Heterochromis multidens. Taxonomy (NCBI): domain Eukaryota; kingdom Metazoa; phylum Chordata; class Actinopteri; order Cichliformes; family Cichlidae; genus Heterochromis; species Heterochromis multidens. The sequence goes on from VUQS01005572.1 coordinate 14,062, forward strand.
ATGAGACTGGGCTGAACATTGACATTAATCTCCTTTGCCAGAGGCCAATTTAAAACTTCATCACTAAGTAAAGCTTTCAAAGATGACTAACCTCAAAAGATCCATGTCTTGCCTGTATAGTCCAATTATTTTCACACATTACGGTCATGAATGCATTCAAATCAAGACTCTGCTCATTCAGTAACACTTCACAGCTCATATGTGATTAGTTTTCTGTAGAACATCTGAGCTTTTTTGAAATGTTCCACAACATAAAAGTTCAAACACAGTAATACACTACTGTGGGAAAGAAGATGAAAAAGATTTAATTTAATTATAGATTTAAAAAACAAACTCTTAAGGTGCCTTCTTTTTGCTTAAAATGCCTTTATTTTCATGGCATGTTTAATCTAAAAAACTTATTTGGGAATACAAGCCTTACACACAGTTCATCAAGTCTAGGCCTTTTGCTAGTGGCGCTTCAACCATAGATTCACCTTTCAGTAAAACTATAGGATTCCTATTAGTTGTAAAAGACTCCTGATGAAGGCTTGTACACCTATAACATCTGCGTATTCTAAGTGAAACAAGGCATGAGAATAAAAGACAGTGTTTTGGAGTTTTTTGAGTTTTAAATCTATAGCCAAAGAGCATTTCAAACAAATCCAGTTTGAACCCAGGAAACACTCCTACTCAGAAAATGTTCTTCAAACAGAAAATATTATGCACTAGACATTAGCCCTCAGAGGTCTAAGTCATCATATGCAATAACCCTAACCCTATATTTTGGAGAAAGGCAAACGTAAACAGCTTTTGATGCGTGTCAGTTGGAATGATTATTTACTTTCTTGCCAAGACTTGAGAGAAAAATTTTAATAAAAACAATGATTGCATATTCTGATTGCCTAGGGCTAGGGTTAAGGTTAGAGTTGGGGATGACTCACACCTTAGAGGGGTAATCTATTGCAGACTGAAGCGAATTTAGTGAAGGGTACTTTCTTGTGCAGTGATCTTTTCGGCTGCTTTATGGATCTGCAGTTATACAGCACTTTTCTAGTCTTAGTGACAACTCAAAACACTTTAAACTATGAGCCACATATACATTCATATAGCACTCACAGGCACATGCAAACGCCACATAGAAAGCCTCTGTAAATGTTTGAACCCAGAATTCTCTTACTGTGAAACAGATGTGCTAACTTCTGCACTGCTGTGCCACTTGTTTTCAGTAGTTTCATGGAAAAGTTTGTCCATGAAATATTAGTACCTGAAAAGTGAATCCAACACTGCTTGCATGAGTCTGCAGTTGAAGCTAAACGCTCAGTGTAAGGTTTGTTTTTGTATGATTAACTGTTTTTTATTCGTCTTGGCTCAGGTGTTCCTCAAATACTACCACGTTGAACATCTGAATCTGATGGTACAGCAGGCCACACAGCGAATCATCCTGCTCCAGGCTTGTGTTCGAGGCTGGCTGGGAGCCAAGCGGTACAGGCGGATATTAAAAGAGAGAGAACAGAGTGCCCTGGTGCTGCAGTCAGGTTAGTAAACCGTGCACTTTTGTTGTGTACCAGAATGTGAACAAATTATGTAGGAGCCATAGAATTTTTTTTTTTCTTCTCCAGCTTACAGAGGTCATCAAGCTCGGAAGAGGGTGGCTGATGAGAAAAGCAAAGCAAAGTTGGAGGCCTTCATCATCCAGTTTCAGGCTGGTAGGAATCTGATAAATTAATCAGTTATACAATCTAAGCATGGTGGGTATTACATTGGTTTACCTATATTCCATTTTCTTCTTCAGTTTGCAGAGGCTATCTCGCAAAAAAGACATACAAGGAGCTGGTAGATGAGAAGAATAAAGCAGCAACCAAGATTCAGGCTCGCTACAGAGGGCACAAAGAAAGGAAGAGCTTCAAAAGAAAGCTGTAAGAGAGTTGGAAACTATACACAAAACAGCAGTACAATGTCTTTCTTTTTTCTTTTTTTGTATATAATTTTACTCTTTTTACTTCAAGGGAAGCTAGAGAGAAAGAGAAAGCAGAGGAGGCTTTAAAAGAAAATGAGGAGCAGATAGCAGAACCAGAGAAAAGCGCCACTGAAGAAAGTGCCTCCACTCCAGAAAATGATGCAAACAATGAGGAGGAGGAAACTAAAGCTGCTGTGGTTCTTCAAAGCAACTATAGGGGTTACAAAGACAGGAAAAAGTTTAAGGAGAGAAAAAAGACGATGGCTGGGGCAGAGCTGGAGTTGCCAAATGCAACAGTGGAAGAGGAACAGGAAAAAGAAAGCAAAGAAGGAGGAGCTGGTGAAAAGACCACTGACAAACAAGAAGAGAATGAGGAAGATGAAGAAAGTACTTATGAAGCAGAGGAGAATGATGACAGTGATAATACTCAGGTGCCAGAAGATGAGCACATAGAAGTGGCAGAGGAAGCAGTCATTCAGGATGCTGAGCCTAAAAAAGCAGAGCAGGAGGAGGAGAAGGCAGAGGAAGACAGTGGACAGGAAAAAACTGCAGGTGATGAAGCTGTCGATTTAGAAGAGGAAACCAAGGCGGCCACTGTTCTACAGAGTAACTTCAGGGGCTACAAAGAGCGGAAGAGGTTGGAGGAAGAAGGCAAGATCCCAGCTAAGAAGCAGAAAACAAAAAGTCCTACAGGGGATGAAGAGGCAGAAAAAGAAGACTCATCAGAAGCTCAGGGTGAAGCAGATGTTTCTTCAAGTGAAGTCAAGTCAGAAGACGCAGATGAGACCAAAGCGGCTGTGGTGCTTCAGAGCAACTTCAGAGGCCACATGGAACGTAAACGACTCGAGGAGGAGGGAAAGCTCCCCAAGAAAAGGCAGGAGAAAGAGGTTCCACTAGAGCCTCCAAAAGAAGATGAGGTAATGCAGACAGAGGAATCGGTGCCAGAACCCCAGGAGAGCATTTCTAGTGAGAACCAAGAGGGACTGGATGAAGAAAAAGCAGCTACTGTCATCCAGAGTAACTTCAGAGGCCATCGGGACCGAAAGAGAATGAAAGCTGAGAGGGAGGCACAGGTGAAAGCTAAAGAAGAATCTTTAAGTCCCAGTGACGCAGAGGAGGAACCTAAAGAGGAAGAGCAGGAGGAGGCTGTGGACATCGCTGATGTGATGATTGAACGTAAAGACGAGACAGATGTCGAAAAACAAAGACTGGAGGAAGAAGAGGCTGCAGTGAAGATCCAGAGTAACTTCAGAGGGTACAAGGACAGGAAGAATCTGAAGGCCAACAAGCAAGCAGCACAGAAAGAGTCCAGAAGGCTGGAAAGCTTCTCCAGACAGGTTATAGCCTCAAACAGATTTTGTTGAAAACTCACTATCTTGTCATTTTCTTTCCAGTCTTATATTTTTTCCTTCTAATCTCTTCAACAGATCGCAAAGACATCTCAGGACTTTCTGACTCTGCAGCAGAAGCTAAATGAGATCATCGAGGCTCATCAATCAAACCCCGAGAACAATGGCATGTTTGTGAGAGGAAAAGCAATCAATGGCTTCGCTCCCCAGCATCGCCAATCAAGTAAGATAAGTGAGGTTGGCTCGCTGAAAAACAGATTATAAAGCAATAAAAACAATTCATAATGCTGTCATGGATTGACCTGAAGTTAATTTGGAGTTTTGGTTCAGCTTCTGAAGCCCTGGACCTTCTGATAATTAAAAAAGACAGTCTGTCCATTCTGACCGTCTACTCAGCTTTTAGTAGTCTTTTTCAGTCTGCTGAACCCAAGATAATGGACATAGTGCCAAACTGAGCTCAGACACATTGACCAAAAGATGTCAGGGTGCGACTGAGCTATTAGTCCTATTCAAGCTATGGCTGAAAACAACCAGAATTTGGGCCAGGAGTGGACGCTCATTCACTGTTTATTAGGAGGTTCAAATTTTATTGCTGACTTCTCACGGTAGAAGGCGATGTTATCGACAGACAGCGTCCTCTTTCTGTGTCATGCAGCTTCATTAGATCAGGAAACCTGAGAAAGCCAAGTGCCAAAACAGGAAGCATTTCTCTTCCTGATGTGTCATCAAAGATAAAATTTGATTTGCACGGGTGATAGCTGTAATTGCTTTTGGGGTGGCAAATAGAGAAAGGCAACAAATTGAAAAGTTCACTTTGCAAAATCAAGCTGGCAGCTGTCATTGTAGATTAAGGTGTCTCAAGTAAATAATCTAATATTTATGTAATGAAGGATTATATTTGCTTGCAATTATAATTATTCTGATTTTTATTGGGCTTTAGAGTCTTTTTGAGTTTTATTATAAGAGCATTGCATTTACAGTACCTTTTGAATCTTGTGTACTAGCCTTACAATGCACTACCTTGAAGCAAGACTATAACATTTAACTTTCACTTGCCACCAGAAATGCCCCTATTTTAATGGATTTGTTCTTGTGAATACATAATCATTGTTTGACTGGTCCCCTAAAGTGTTATATGGAATTAGTAAAGAAGTCATAAAGGCAGCAGACTAAACCAAAAGCCAGCCACAAAAGGATACTGCCCACAGAAAAATGAAAGATGTAAATCCTTTGACTTGTAGACTGAATGGTCTCGCATTTCTTTGATTTTAAATTGTTTTTTAATTTTGCAGAAGACCGTGCTATTTTTTCCTTTCACTTTGTCTTTAACTAAACCACTTTGACCACTTTGGCACTTTCATTATTTTATGGTGTTTTGCCCTGAGCATAATACTTTTTGAGCCTTACACATACTATAGTTGATGTGCATAGATACTGCAAAAATAATAATTCATAATGCATGCAACTCTGGAGTTAGCTTGGCTAATCATAAAGCCTTGACACAGGGAGAAACCTGTGTGAAATGTGCCGTAGTTTCCTGTTCTTAGTTGACAGTAGTGGCACCCGGTGTGGTCATTTGCTGATGTAGCCCATCTGCTTCATGGTTCAAAATGTTGTGCTTTAAGAGATGCTCTTGTGCATACCTTGCATTAGGAAGCAGTTGAACAGATGAACCTAATAAAATGACCTATGTTAATTAGCAAGCTTTATAAGGGCTCTTACTCGGTTAGTGTTTGCCTTCACAAAGTGCTTAAATATCCATTTGTTTTTCCAGTCTTTATGCTAGGCTAAGCTAACTTGCTGCAGTGTACATATTTACAGACAAAAGAGTATCACAGAGTACTACACAGATAACAGTCTTCCTTTAATCCAGGCATGTTTGCCCTTTACAGGCTCTTCTCCAGCACAGTGAACAAGCCTGAGGTAAAGCAGAATGAATTATCAGTGTTATTTCCAGGGGCTAGTGCAACTCCTATGAAATTATCATTTTCAGCTTCACAAAGTCATTTCTCCATCGATGGTGCTAATCTGTCCTCGTGAATTTCACTGACATAATAAAATAAATCAGAATCGTTTGCGACACACAGTGAAAGCAGAGGCATGCCAGTCACATTATTCTTCATGGGAAAGGTCATCAGATGTTAATCATGTTTCGCGAGTTAGGATTTCCAACAGTTGTGGCAAGAAGTAATAAGTCGGTACATAAAATTGGCTTTACTTGTTTGCAATTCAGAATGACCTTTGGATGGAGTTGTTCAATAATGTTACAAACTTTTCACCTTCTTTACCTGAGTGCTTCTGTACGTGATGGATTGTTTTTTCACCGTATATGAACAGCGATTAATAATGAGCATCAAGCAAAGGTCACTGTAATATATTCATAATTGCAATAACATAGATGAGGGATGTTGATACAGTGCATCACGTACGACAAACATTGCAGTGCAGTTGCTGTAAGGTGGGAGATGTCAGGCATGAAAGCCCCCCACCCAGTCACTTCATGTTCAAATACCGTACCGGGAATCAAACATGGATCCTTACAAAGTTATCGAACACTTTGTATCAGAGGTTGTTTCATGTAATCTGTGTCGGAAAATTCAAACTGGACAAATGCCTTAGAAAATATGGGGGGTCAACTCAATAATTCACACTCAACAGATCACTCCAATGATCTAGTCAGCCATGTGGAGCGACCCCACCGGCCCTTATGCCATCAGATTGTGATGACCAACCACAAAATCCTGAAACATAATGCACTGACCTGACTATTAATGTAGGTGTTTTTCTTTGCTTGATATCTATTAACCCTCCCAAAACTACCTAATCACTTCAGATAATTATTTGCAGGTTAAAAGTTTATGCTGACATCTTTGCCACCTTCACAAATTTTAAGATAGGTACAACAAATATTAATTTTTGGCACCCAAAGAAAAGCTGTTCACTTTTAAAGGTGGAAAGGCTACGGATGTTGTGAATCTTTTCTTCAAAGGGCCCATTTCATAAGAGATTAATCTGCCCTTGGGATGCACTGGTGGCCTAGGTTATTGGTTTGAGTCTAATGTTTTTTCTCAAAGGCAAAAATTAATTGAATATAAAATATAACAGAAAACCTAGAAATACTACCCCGTCTCCAATTGACCAAAACACAAACATAAATCTTTACATGTTTCCAGAAATCTGTATTTTAGAGGCAGCAGTGGGGTGACAGACAAGCCATAAATACAAATTGAAACATTTAAAAATAGCTGAAGACTGATCATGTTGTTCTTTTGAGAGTTTGTTGGGAGAAAGTAATGCATTTTTGCCCCGTTACAATCAGCAAAACCACTGTTGGATGCGTTAAACTCTGCGTCTCTTTTACTTTTCAGCTGACAAAAGATTGTCGAGAACCCCCCGCAGGAACCAGCAGCCAAAGACCCTGAATACACCGGAGGACTCCACCTATTACAACCTGATTCATGTAAGTCTCAGAAATGACGGTGAATGATTTAAAATATTTTCTACAACAAAGCTTTGCCGTCAGCTGCACCTGTAACTCTGTAACAGCATCTGGCTTTAATAATGCACTATTGATTGACAAATTTTCCCCTGTAGTAGAGCTCTGTACCACATACTGGATGTTCCCAAGGCGAGAAATATCAGACTATTATGAAGTTGTCTGGAAAAGTATTTTTGTCAATGCAGTGATTTTCTTTAGAAGTTTCCCTTTTGTACTAAAAGCAGTCCCTTTTTATTCAGCGTTTATTATTAGTGATCTTTTATCATTTCGGTGCACAATAGCACCTGATTGTTGTTTACTGTGCTGTCTATTTGTTTTGTAACCTAGTAAATGCTGTAGATACAGTCCATCTAATCAATAATTAGATCAATGATCGCTTTAGATATTTAGACATTCAACATTCAAAACTAAGCAGCAGACTTTTAATAAATCAATAACTGTGCTGTATTGTTGTCACATTTGTTCAAGTAGTTTTAAAACGCAGAGAGGAACTCAGTGAAATCCTATGACATTTAATAATTCATTAATTAATATTTAATACTGCTTTATTAAAAGTATGAGAAAAAAAGCTGCTAAAATCCTGGCTCATCCATTAAAAAAGGGAGGTATGATATGAATGGAGAAAAGCACTTTATTAGGTACACCTTGCTAGTACCAGGTTGGACCCTCTTTTGTCTTCAGTGCTGCTGTAATTCTTTGTGGCATAGATTCAACAAGGTGCTGGAAACATTTCTCTGAGATTTTACTCCATGTTGACATGATTTGTCAGCTGCACATCCATGATGTGAATCTCCTGTTCCACCACATCCCAGAGATGCTCTATTGGATTGGAATCTGGTGACTGTGGAGGTCATTTGAGTACAGAGAATTCATTGTCATGTTCAAGAAACCAGTTTGAGATGATTTGAGCTTTGTGACATGGTGTGTTATCCTGCTGGAAGCAGCCATCAGAAGCAGGGTACACTGTGGTCATAAAGGGATGGACATGGTCAGCAATGATACTCAGGGAGGCTGTGGAGTTGAAACAGTGATAATTGGTAATAAGAGGCCCAAAGTGTGGCACGAAAATATGCCCCCATTACACCACCATCAGACTGAGCTATTAATACAAGGCAGCATGGTGTAGCTGTTCTCCTCTGACATCAACAAGCATTTTCTCAATGAGAACTGCTGATATTTTCTCTTTTTTGGGGGCCATTCTCTGTAAACTCTAGAGATGGTTGTGTGGGAAAATAAATCCCAGCAGATCAGCAGTTTCTGAAATACTCAGACTAGCCTGTCTGGAACTAACAACCATACCACATTCAAAGTCACTTAAATCAGCCTTCTTCCTCATTCTGTCACTCGGTTTGAACTTCAGCAGGTCATCTTGACCATGCCTTCATGGTGCCATGCAATTGGCTGATAAGGTACTTGCATTAACGAGCGGTGTAACTAACAAAGTCGCTGGTGAGTGTATTTTATGTAACATCTCTGACTGAGTGACTGACATGCCTCTCACTGACAGCAGTGACCATCATGCTTCAGTTAAGCTAATTATTGCCAAATTGGTGACATTCTCGGTAGATTTAGCACCTAGCGAAGAATCGATGGACAGTATTGCTTTGCAATCAGTGGTTATGCTCTCCTACAAGAAGAGGCACAGCTCCCTTTTCCTCTGTGCTGTTCTGCACGCAGCACCTTCCATACGAGAGAAAAAGTATACAGTGTTTTGTTGGTCTTAAATCTGTTGCTTGACAAAATTACAGCACAGTCACCTTAGTTCATTTTGTCGGACGACACTGTGGCTATAAAACCTTTATCTACATGATACATCATCTGGAAACCATGAATATAGTCTTTGGTGGTAAATCCATCCAGTAGGTGTTAAGATATTTAACTGGAGCAAACACTTTTAAAGATTTCACAGAGTTCAACAAGAATAATGAGAGGAATGAGTAATTGGAGTTGTTCTCTGAGGATCCTGAATGTCTAGCATGGCAAAAAAAATAAAAAAATCACCCAAAGGCTGAAATCTCATATGTACAGTACAATCTATTGTCACAATTTGTACACATTTGTAAACTGTGATGAGTACTAAATAAACAATTTGGTTTAAAAACACTACAATAAAACCAATTTCTTGCTTTTTTACTGCATACAAATATCAGTGTTGTTCATTTGACATTTAATAAGCAGTTCTCCGTCTCTCTCCACTCAGCGGTCTGTCCAGGATGATAAACGCAAACCCAGGAAAGAGGGGTAAGTGTCCCACTCTTATTTTAACAACCTATTAGCTACTGTTTTAAGAGGTTGGCATGCTGCCTGCTTGCTTGCCACTCCTGGCCCAGAGTAACGACTACAGCCAACATAAGGACAGTGTCTGGGTCCAAACTTAATGATCCACAGCATTACACACATCCTCAGTTAAATTAATTGCCTTCATCTTTTACCTCTTTACATTGGCTTATTACCATATACTCAATGAAATTTAATGTAAGGAATCCAAAATAGTTGGTTCTGTATCATTTATAGGAGTTATTCTGTGGGTTCCTGTGTGATGTGAGATGTTTCCTATATACTACAAAATGTTTTCTGCATTTTTTTTTTAAAGGCAAAGGGAATAACCAGAAAGTGTGTGTGGATGTGTATGGTCATGCATATGTATGTGCCGCACAGGCCACAAGGTGAGCATACCGCCCAGAGTGAGGGGGTGAAGATAGACCGATAGGGCTGGCTGAACAAGCAGGGGCCCGGGTACTTTATCACAGCAGTCTGAGGAGACATGGACATGCACACACACACATGGAACCACCTTGATGTGGACACACACAATACAACACAGCGCTAAACATCAAGGGTAATAATTTGTTAGCAGATAAATAAAGCCAGCGATGGACAGGAGCAGTTTACATGCATCATTAAGGATGAGAAGGTCAGCAGGAACAATAGCATCTCTGGCTAAAGCTGACAGTAGAGGAGGTTGGGAGAAAACGTGGCTGGAGAGTATACTGAGGTGATGATAGTAAATGACAGTGAAGACACACAGGAGAAATGGGGAAGGAAACTGTGATTGTGTGGCGCAGATATCTACATTTTAGTTCCACTATCAACTATGTTGTATTTGCACTCTGAAATTTGCAAATTCAGCCTATTTCAAGCTCATGAAACCTTATAGGCTTCTCACCACAGTGCATTTCAAAAATATGCCTGTAATCATTGCGCATTCAGTCTGATTTGTGGACAATTTATTCTGTCACATTATTTGGGACATTTCAAACAACTCTGCAGATCTAGGCTAGTGTGTGCTAGTGGTGGTTGAGATATTGGTACTTTAAGCTAAATGCTAAAATGCTGATGTTTGGTAATATTTGCTTAGAGCACTAAAAATGTCTGTGACCCTATTTTTTTTATAAAGTTGCCACCAAAGTTATTACAATTCATCCTTGAGGAGATTTAGATTTACCTGCTCCTTATTTGTATTGGTAGGTACTTTCAGCTGCTCCCTTTTTTTCCCCCAAGGGATCACCACATATTTTACACCAGATGCCCTTCTTGATGCAACCTTTCCATTTATCTGGGACTGGCACCAGCAGTATACTAGCATGTAATCTCCTAAGGCTGGGTTTGTGTCTCCTCCCGGAAATAAACCAGGGATCTTTTGTGTATAAGGCAAATGTGTTAACCACTACACCACGGAGCCATTAACCTGCAATGCAACAACTGTGAAACTCACAAGAAGCTATCTGTGAACTAACCTTTGGTGCTCTAAAATGAAGCCAGATTTAGACACAACATGGCTTATTTCTTGCCTCAACAGTTTTCAGAAACATACAATATCTTTGCTTCTCTGTGTAAGAGAACATTTTAGTTTGAAATTAGACACCCCATGAAAAGCATTCATCTTGCTCATCAGCCATACAGTGCTGGGAAGTCATTCAAAAATGCCCATGTGGACATGAACAATAGAGTTGTCAAGGCACTTCACTCAAAAATGCAATGAGTGATTATTATTAAGCAATAAATGTGTGTACAAACCATTATTGCAATATCCATCCATTTTCTTCCACTTATTTAATTCAGGGTTGCGGGTGGGCTGGAGTCCATCACACCTGCCATAAGGCAAGAGGTGGGGTACACCCTGGCTCATAAGCCACTACATAAAATGGAGACTGGTACCACTTTATCAGATCATTGTTTAACATACAAACTTTACTGAACATCTGCATTCCCTTGTGAATGATTTTTATCTAGTGCTACGTAAAAGCTAATAAACTGATTTAATAGATCTTATATAATAGATCAAAATCTTGTGCTAGCCATTGTCATTGAGGTTTTTCTTTTCCCCTGCTGTGTCAATCACATAATTGAGCCAATAGTCTAGAGGACAGGGGAGGTAATTATAATCAAGGGGAAAATTTTCATTCCAGCCTTAGAATAGCACATTTATTAAGATTCATCAGTGGGATAATTGTGTGCCAACCCCGCCTCCAAAAGTACAGTGATAAGTTCATGTCAGGCCTCAAACACATCACGGTGTTAGAATGAGATCAGTGTACAGGGCAGTACTGAGTATATATTCTGATAGCGGTCATTACTTTATGTTAATAATGTGTGATACTTATTGATCTCCACATTGAAACTGTCCTTTTCACACTTCTGTTCAAATGGAGGTCAGAGTGAAGGTTCAGCTGAGAGGAGGGCTGCACAGTGCAGATGGACAGTTTACACAGTCTGGTGGGCAGATACCTGGATGCTGAGGACTTGATAATTATCCTCTTTTCTATGAGGTTTATCTTTGTGCTGCTGCTCAATTCATTTCAAAGTCACTGCTTCCACTGAGGCAAATTTTAAAGACGTTAAATCAACTGATGCAGTAACTTGGGGGAAAATATTTTTTCTCCTTTGCTACAGTAAAGAAATAGTTGTATTGATGCCAGCATATAGCAGCTTCTAAAGGAAAAAAACTCTTTAAACAAACACAGGCTAGAGAGAACATGAGTATCTCTCACCCCTGCTTGTAGAAGAAGAAAGTAAGAAAAATCAATGTTTTGTTTAAAGTGGACCCATTATGGTTTTCCTTATTGTCTGCCATTTATAGTTTTCCAAGAATGAATCTTTATATCAAAACATGACAAAAACTGAGATCATTCAAATAATGAAGTCAGCACATTGCACAAATGAGCACATTTGTTCCTCTTTGAAGAATTGCTGACATGGTGAAGGAGAACTGTGCTACAAGCACACAATTCTGAGGCTGTATTGTCCATATAGCTCCATATAAGTCCATATAGCTAAGCTGTGCCTGCTGTTAACCTTAAAATGGAAACTCAAAGAGTTTTATCTGACCTTAAACACATTACTTTATAATATCAGATGAGAAATGAAAGTAAAACAAACTTAAGGAGAGGGGAAGCTCTTAATTTCTATATTTAGATCAGGAAAATTGCTTGTTCGGTATGCTGATCTCTGTCTTAGAGTGGTACTTACCTCTTTATTTTGAATTGAAAATACTTTTTTGAATTTGATTGAAACCATCAGGTGTATTAAAGGTTAGAATGGTTCAGACTCACTATTTGGGTCTGGTTATATCTACCAGTTTAAAGATATATGGGGAGTTGTTTGTATTTAATATCTGATATAAGTTGTAGGGTTTATGAGAAATGCATTGTATTCATTTTGACATCTTTTGTGTCCAGTTTTAGTTGCTTTGAAATAGGGCACACCTGTGGTCTATGTGCAGGTGTTCATCTGTAGGAGAACCTTTTTAAAGACTATTTGATGGTCTGTGAGAATATTAGAGCTGACCTCCATCCCCAAAACTACAATTTTGTAATTCCTTAAATAGCTTGTTCTTAAATATCTGAATACTAATGGTGTATTTAGAAAGCTATTGCTTATTGTGTCATACAGCCTACAATTTATTGCTTTCACCTGCATTTTTTTAGCTTTTATTGTCACTGAGTATCTAAGGATAACTTGAACAAAGGAGAACTAACTGTTTAAGAGATTATTCAGACAGTATAAATTGTATCTTTCACTAGACTCACCCATCCTCCTCTGATTTTTGCTCTAGTTCAGGGAAATTGCTGGATGTGGATGACCACTACTACCCAGCCCTGTCTACCAGCCAGTCTGAACCCTCCATGTCCACAGAGAACACATCATCCAGCAGCATGCCTGAGAGGAGGCAGTCTATAGGGAGGAGGCAGTCTATGGAGCGGAGGCGGTCTATAGAGAGGAGGCACTCCATGGACAGGAGACGATCTATGGATAGGAGGCAGTTTGGGGACAGGAGGAAGTCTGTAGAGCAGAGACTGCCTGTTGCCAGTCGACAGACCAGAGAGAGGGCTGTCACTGAACCAGAGCCTCCCAAACCTGCCAAAGAAAACAGGTGCGTCATCTGCATCCTCTTCATAGTGTCTCAACAACCAGTGCATGTCCTGTAAAGTGTCCTGAATAACTCATAACAATCCTTTATTTTTGTGAAATTGTGCATGACTGTTTTAATTACTTGTTTCTGCCATTTTAATAACAACTGTAGACCTGGAGCTAGGCTTCAATATGAACCAACCTCATTCAAAGCAGCAGAGAGCTAACTTGTTCTGTTCTGTTCTGTTCAGCTCCATAAAAATGCGTAAACAAGCTGGAACCCCCTTTTTTGCTGCCACTGAAAATCAGTTTCCACTTTTTATTATGCTTCTTTAATCTGTATTAATACCATTTCAACTGAGAGGCCCCCTTTTGACATTTCTAAGACCCTGTTTCCAACCATCTCACCGTCGTCTCCATCGACTCTCATTAAGTGAAACAGATGTCCATTAAAATAAAGTTTGCATACACTGTTGTAAAATACCCTATATTAAAATTCAGTTATACTGATTCACAAATATAGTCACTAGTTACATTATTAATATTTTGCTAACTAAATTTATTAGTGTTTTTACGTCAGCATATTAATGCTACCGCTGCTGCTACTGTATAAAAAAAAATGTGATCTCTATAAAGGGAAAATTAACAGAAAGGAAAAAACAAACAAGCATCATCTACATCACCATAATAAGAAAACGCTGTAGAGGCTAGCAGATGTGGTTTTAAACTGCTAGGTAAAGACTGTATATAAAAGATGGAGGTGCCCATCATGACATCAACCGTTGGTTTGTAAACTTCAATTTTAAAGCCTTGATTTAATATTTTGGTTGTCCCCATCTTAGCTTTTAGGAGCCAGAAGTGACCATATTTATGAGGATGGAGTGCCAAGTTAGCAGCTAATGTTGGCTAGCTTGGTATGGCTACAGTCACACTAGGGAAAACAGTGGTTAGAGACCACAGTATGCAACAATTTATTGCAACTGTGTACAATGAACTTTGTAGTTTCAAAAACAGGGGCCAAGTGACCACTCGCAGTCAGTTGCTGTCTTTAAAGCAACTTTGGTGCAAGATGGTGATAAAATGGCAATAAGACGGAGTCAGTCTGCTGTCATTTGTTGCACTTCTGTTGCCTTCTACACATTAAACAGGGATTCACATTAATGAGTCCCCTACTGCAACGAGACGTGTCACAGAAGAGTTGCGCTCATTGGCACAGACTGACTTGGACTGATTGTAACGTGTTGGCAGTCTGTCTGTGTTTATAAATTTGATGGCAATTATTTGCAAACCTTTGCCAATCTGTCACTCTCAGACAGGCTGGCAAATTTAGACAGGCTTCCTCCCACCAGGTGACCTGTGCAGTCACCTTGCTATCAAAAGTGTTTGCCCAGAAGTTGAGGGTGTTGCATGCTCAATGTCTGGACAACCAGTTGGTTGTATTTGCAATCAGTCTCTGACAGCAAAAAAAATAAAATAAAAAAGACTGCTTGGATAGTTTATACCACATACTGTAGCTGGACAGATAATTTCATCATAAAGGCTACAAAAGGCACCAACACCACAAACACAGTCAAGACTTCCAGTTCAGTGACTCTAATTAACTGAGGTGAAGCCTAGCAGACAGATAGCAGCCTAACTGGCATCCACCTGTCACTCAAACCAGTCTCACCCATAATAGTGCATAATTTTAAGCCCTGACTAAATGTTCATTGCTGATTGACAATACAAATACACCCCACTGTACAGTTTTTATGAACAGGTAAATTATTTACAGAGCCAAAACTGGGCTGTAAACATTTTCATTTTTTCCATAAAGTTGGATTTACTTCAGCCAGCCTCAAGTGGCCATTCAAGGAACTGCAGCTTTTGGCACTTCAACTTTCCTTCATTTTTCAGTCATGTTCAACTACCTGTCACTAAAAGATATTAATAAAGATTCTTCAAATCAGGACCACAAATCAGCTGCTTAATTTGAAGAAGAAGAAGAAGAAGAAGAAGAAGAAGAAGAACTTTATTGATCCCAAAGGGAAATTCATATGTCTGACATAGCTGATCTCCTATTTGTATAAGAATTGTAAAGCCTGATGGCTGTGGGTGTGAATGATTTTCTGTAGAGAGGAGTCTTCCAGTTGTGGGCTGATCTGCCAAGTGGTGGTAAGGCAGTAGTTCTGTAAGCTTCTTTGACATTGCCGTATTATTTTCTCTAGTAGTCAACAAATTGTGTGAATCCAGTCAGGTGGGAGGAGAGGGAAACATGATTGAAGTCTCCTGATATTCTGAAGAGTGCCTCTGGATGTTTAGTCTGTATCCTAGCAACAGTTTCATGGAGAACTTCTCATGGAGCTTCAGCTGTTGCCTTCTTTCCTGCCACCTGTGGTAGTTATTATTGTGGTCCTGATCTGAGTTTTAATCTGGTCACATCCTTACTGGTAATAGCAGCTAATGTACTCCATAATAGCACTTGCGAGGTACCCACACCTCTGCTTATGAATCTGGTCTTTGAATTTCACTTTCTACTTGTTTAAAGGATAAACCTATGTATGAATTTCATCTATTTTCCCTTCAGCCTGGCTGCTGCCTTGGACAGCACATGATAAATGGCCCGAATATGATAACCAGTATGAAAACCTTCTCCTGAACATGAATCTTTTCATCTCCTTTCCATTTGGTTTTGTTTGTTTGTTTGTTTACATCTCCGTGTTCTACCTCATGTTCAGCTTTTCTGTTTTTATCCCTTTGTGCTGAAATTTGTCTCTTTTGTTTCGCTGACAGATATTCTGTTCCCAGAATGGCCTCCACAGAGAGCCGGACTGAAGAGAATCCATACGACTACAGACATCTACTGAGGAAGACCTCACAGAGACAAAGGCTGCTGAAACATTACTGAACATAGGAAGTCACTTTTTTGGCTATTTGGGACTTAATCTGTCAGGATCACTGAACTCACCATGTGGCAGTGTGTTGTCATGTCCTACTAACGCAAAAGCATGTTTCATTTATTTTATTGATCTTTAGACACATTGTGAAACAGTTTAGGTAGGAAATGAAACTCCTGTGGACTTAACTGGACAGACTGTATTGATTTCCATGTATACAGTGAATGCAGAGTAGAGTTAATGTAAATAACAAGATGACATACTTTTAAACTTGCTGTAAATTAAGGTTTTATTCATGAGACCTGCAGTCTAGTTACTGATATTCTATATTTTCTCTTTTCGATGTCTTGATTTTCTTTCAAAAAATTTGCAGGTTGTGCTCTTAAACTTTGCATTTCAGGTCATTCTGAAGTCTAATCAGCTTCATATTGTGAAGAATGTATACTCTTTTCTCTGCTCAAATGTTGGGTTTGTTCACTTAAACAAAAAATTATATATATAAAATTCCTGGTCGTATTTCATTTGTTTCAGTTTGCTGCTCGCACATTTACAAGAAATCGCAAGCTTATCATACCCATGCAAAATAAATAACTTAGAAGGAAGAATGCAGAGACATTCAGTGTTTCATTGTGTGCTTAAAAGACATCAGTTCCTCAAATTACCCCCCATTATTGTTGCTTTGCACACAATAATCACTACATTTCACTTCAAATGACAGCCTGTAATTCTTGTACATATTTTGTGAAAAAGTAAGAAGTACAGAATGGAATTTTTTTTTTTCAGTATTGATGCCAAATTTGACCCCTGACCTTTATGTGACATTTTTGAAAGACAAACCCCCTCAGGGGTTGTTAGTGAATCCCCAGCTACATGCTGACTGCACACATGGGCATAAAAACATGTAAGACTGAAGAAATCCTGACAAAATGCAGACTACAAGAGGAAAAACAATTACAGTTTCCTCCCGTTTTCAATAACCACACGCAGGATTAGCAGATAATACATAAAAATTTTATTTAAAAAAAAAAAAAATTATGTGAATGAAGAAAAAATTTTTTTAAATGAGACAATAGTGACTTACAGTAATCCCATAAAAAATATATCTTTGCTGAAGGGTTCAGTTTATGTTAATGAGTCTTTTTTGGAAATTAGATGATTGTTGGCCAGTGCATTCATAAATCACAGCAGATGTGGCTCAGTGTAGCTTTGATGCCTGCAGGGTTCATTTACACTAATTCATGGAGACAACATAGACGGTGACAGTGTTGGACTTCCGTGTTGTGATTTGTAGATAATATATTGAGACTATTTGAGTTTTTCCCTTGTATCCAAATAATTCAAATCAGTTAAACTGCAGATTTGCAGGCTTAATTTTATTGGGGATGGGGGGGGAGTCCTCAATAATTATGGTATTGATGCAG
>VUQS01005580.1:8344-39866 GCA_015108495.1 Heterochromis multidens
TGAGAGTTTGGAAAAAAAAAAAAAAAAAAAAAGTGTCCCAAGTGAGATTTATGCATTGCAAAACTTACAATTTTTCACTAAAACCATTTTGATGAATCACAATAAAAATTAATGAATACATAATAAGTCATTTGAATACTACAGATGGTCTAAAAATTACAATCTTTTAATTTTTAATTTTATGCTTATGTCAAGCCTAAACAGAATGTAATAATATAATTACTTTACAATTAACATTTACTTCTGCGTTTTTGCCAAGTCCTTAAAATTTCTCTAGTCTGCACTTAAATCAGTCATTTATTCCATTGTTTCCATAATATTTTCATATTTTTTTAGTCTTGTAATGAAAGGGGTGTCTAAAATGTATGGGCAGTCTTAGCTCATACCTAAAGTAGGCATTGCTGTCATTAGGGAATTTTGTTTGTTACTTCTTTTGAATTTTTCCTTCTTTCATACAGTACATAGGAGCTTCAGTCTGTTTTTTTAGTACCAGCCCCCTTCGCTGTAGTTTGTCAGAGATTTAATTTGATCAGTTGATGCGCTTCAGGAAGCGAGCACAAAAAAGTTTTAGACTTTGTGAATTATGTGATAGAGCTGCTAAACTAAAACGCTCCCATCACTATGTGTTGGTGTGGAGTGGACCTAAATACAGCACATGTAGGCAGCTTGAATCCTTACATACTGTCTGGGTCAAATTTGAACAGTTTTGACATTTGACAGCAATAAAAATATCCTAAATGTCATTCTTTTAGCCTGAAATCTGATGAATTTTCCAAAAGTGACCCAAAATACACAAAAACTAAAATATTTAATAACTTTATACTGCTGTACAGGTGCTACAAATTTTTCAGGTTAAATTTGACCCATATCTATTGAGATGGATTTTAGATCCATCGGTCAAGGTCAAATCAAGGAAAATGGTGGTTTTAGGGAATCTTGAAACTGTGAAACTATACATGTCTGAGTGTATGTTTTATGGGACAGTGGTGCCAGAGTTCAAGGGGGACCTTGACACTGTCACAAGAACTGCTTATGTTGCCCCCACATTTGTCCAGGTTCCCGCAGAGACAGGCACCTGCTGGTCTTTGACAGATCACTGGGGAATCTTGAAACTGTGAAATAGTGAAACAGCATAGGACTGATCATATATCACATAAGCAACAGAGGTCATACAGAGGTCAGAAGGTGCCTTGACACAGACACGAGATCTGCACCTGCAATGTAACTAAATAATCTACAAATTACAAAACTAGAATCCATTTATTCTGAGCTAACTGATATTAAACTGAGAGCTAACTGTGATTAAAACAGAGCTCAAAAGAGGGGTTGGGAGGATATTACATCCCCGGCCTAGGGGTAATCTAGATATAACATGAGGTGTGACTCCCCACTTCTACCACTCACAAAAAAAGGCCAGCAGCACAGAACTATTCAGGATGCCAAGCAGCAATTTATTTGCGTTGGATGTCAGCAATGCCAAAACAACAAACAAAAGTTTGTAATGATTCCTATTCATAGGATTATAACGACACCTGAGCTGTAATTTCAGTGAGTGTGGGAAACACATGTGCAGGTCTCACACACACAAGGCTTGCTACCACTGCTTTGATTGCACAGACGGATTTGCAATAAGCCATCAACAAGCCATAAACACTGGGGATACTTAACCAGAAGCAGAACTCAATAATTTCACCAGATAAAAAAAAAAAATCCAAAATCATAAAAAGTGAAACTCTGCACAACCAGAATGACAATAAAATCAAATCAAGAACCAGAATTCAAAAATAGCACACGACTGAAACTTAGCATGACTAGAATAATTGTGAAAAACAGGAATCCAAAACTCACAAATCACAGAAAACCACAGGACCATGACACCCAGTGTCATGTAGCATCATCAGTTACCAACAGGTTTTTGATTACTTTGGCAGTCCATAAATTAAGCCTAAGTGGGTTGCTAGAGAAAAGGGGGGCTTAAGTGATATAAAGGAAGGGTAAAAGTAAATTTTTTTATGGGGTTATTGGAGACTACAAAAATTTTCTATGGTATTCTATCAAATTTTTTAAATGACATAACTCAGTTGTTTTTGTTCTTTTTTTTATATCTGTGTGTAATTAAACTTCTGATTCTTTAGAAATGCCTCCTTGTGATGTTTGCCACTTTTAGGAGACTGCTCATTTCACACTCTCTGAAGGTGTAATATTTTCAGCAGCAACACCCATGAAAACTGTTGTGTGACATTTTCATTCACATAATTGGGATGCTATAAGAATGGAAACAAGTATAGTTTTATGTTAGTGTTAATAAGGTGATGAATAGACATGGTTGTTGTTCTTGTCATACCAGGAAAGAAGAGCTGCCTGTGGGGATGTTGAGGTTGTGGTGAGAGCCAAAAAAAAAGCTCACCTGCACCACTTGAGGAAGAGAAAATCATTGGGAGTGACTGAGGACAGAGGTGTGGAAAACAGCGGAAGGAGACATCAAATGGTAGAGAGAGAAGTGGGACGCTGTCATTACCCCTGAGAGGACAGGTGTGGACCACAATTAAGACTGAGTTTCACTGGCAGCCATCTGTGAACAGCCCCCACATCACCCGCAAGGGACAGGACATTTGCAAGCATCCACAGCAGTGTGCACATGTGAGGCCAAGCACTCAAATGCATGCATTCACACACATATCCACGCACATGGCAGCATCTTCATGAGTGAAACAAACTATACAGAGACGCTGCAGTTGAATTTGAGGCTAGAGAGATGCTTGAAATAATATTTCTCTCCATTTTAGATCTTCCTGTTCCAGCTCAGTCTCAAACACAGACACAGCCCCCTGCTACAGGTCTCAGTCAGTCTGTCCTTACTACAGTGCAGCCTCAACCAAAATAATTTCCCTTCCTCTCTGAGCTGCAGGGTAATAAGGGAACAGGAAAAGGGAGGGAGAGAAAGAGGTAAAGTCTAAATGAAAAACCAGCCTCGGTTTAACATCTTCTCTTTCTGGGGCACAGCTAAGCTTTATTGGATTTTTAAAAATTCCTACTTTCGTTAAATCAGACAGAATTTTCTCATAACCTTTGGCACATGTGCAATGTCAAGTGTAATCACTTCTCTTGTTGAAATATACTGTACATGATATTAAAATGCAAAGATGGACAAATAATAATTCAGCGTCTGACAAGTATTTCATACTATCTAGTCTCCCTACCTTCTCTTGTTATTTGACAAAGTGATGCTGAAACCTTTGCACTTTAACATTACTTTAATGAGAAGATGCATGAGATGCATAAATCTCATAAACCCACTTAATACCTAGCCTCACTGTACAACAACTAAAGAGATAATCCTTAAATTCCCCTTTCAAATTGAGGTCCCCAGTTTGGAGACAGTGCACCAGTGTAGGAGTACAGTTTGCGGGGTCAAGAGTTGATGCAGGGCAAAGGCCTTAAAATATAACAGCATAATGCAGGTCAGCACAGAGAAGTGCTTAGTAGCATGTGTTGCAGAAACAAGCATAGCATTTTAATATATACTTTTTAATATATTTTTTAAAGGCCTTATTGAAACAAAAACATGAGAACTTGCTTTACAGACATGCAGCCACAACATGCCACACAATCACCCACCCTCCTCATTTGTCCATCCATTCAACCACCTATCAAAGATGCAATAATATAATTTGGTGATGAGAAGACAGGCTGGTCATAATTGCCTCTAATGACCCATTGTTTATCACATAGTCTCAGCTGAAGTGTTAGCGTCTTTATATTTCACTGCAGTTTCTGTGTCAGTGAATAATTTTTACAGATTTTTTAATGAATTTCAAATATCCATTAGCCCCAGTAGAAAAGCTTGGAAACACTTGGTCATGGAGTTGCATTTTTTAAAATCCATTCTTCCAAAAACTGAAATGGAAAATCTCTTTTAGAATTAGTTCTTGCTAAAATCAATTTGGTCATTTACATGCATTATATTTTCTTACCATGTATTTATAGAAACATAGAAACAAAAAAAACAATCATAGCAGTATCTCAAAGTTCACAACTTAGTGAGTCCCGAGTGGTGGAAAAGAGGAGAGATCCTCAGTGATGTAACACACGCTCGTTATAGTGAGTATATCTTACTACCATCAGGACAGAGGAACAGGGTACCATCTTTGTGAGCTTCTTATACCCAGACATCTTTTATACCTTGTAGTTAACTGTGTTGAACAAATCCAGGTGATATGATATAACATGGGTATCACTTGCACATAGTTGTGCTTTGATTTAACTCTGTAATGCTTAGCCACATATCTTGGTAGCATCCACAGCAACTTTTGTGTTTCAACCTCTAAAAATCTGTGGGGACTTTTTTTTTAAGCAGACTAAAAATAGTTGCTTTCATTCTAGCAGCATTTTGTTACATTTTACAGTTTTAGCATTGATTTTTTTAATCCAACTTCTAATGAATTATTGATGAATAGAACAATGTCGATAAAAGGCATTGAACAGCCTGACTAGTGCATTAACTATAAAGCTGCATTTGAATGATGTTATTATTAGCTCATTTCCTGCTTGCTGACCTTAAATGGATAGTTCATTGTCATCAGTTCAGAATCCTCTCTGGCCAAAAATATGTTTGTGCAGGTCACTGGGATGGAAAAACAATTCATTGCAAAATAATATAGTGGATACCTTAACAGTCTATTTTGCATGGGGTATACAGATCCTTGGTCATTGTGGTGATGTGAGTGTGAACTAGCTAAAGGATGGGTTACATACATATATGAAACAGAATATAGAGAATATGTGTGTGTGAGTGCATAAGTGTGTGTGGTGCAATTAACTTTCAAGTGCAATTAACTGCTTAATGTAAACAAGATAAGTACTGAATAAAGTCCTCACCAATATTTTATGATGTCTCAGAGGACAAAACTCACTTAGTGTTTTTAGATATGTGTTCTCCCATTAATGAGAATAGAAACCACAACATCATGAAGTAAAATACTCTCAATCATGCATGGACTCAGCAGTGCTGAAGAGATGGAGCCCTCAAACCCACACTCACTAAAGTTGCTCCCATGGAGAGAGCTCATTTGCATGCAGTTGATAGAGTGTGATTTTTGCCTGTGCACACTCTGTAAAGTAGGTTTTGCCCATCTCATGATAAATATAATTCTCAGCATGCTTACTCGCTTGTATAGGTTGGTTTGCTGCCGTTAAAACAATAGATATTGGTTGTACATTTTACACAAATTGTTTTTTACTGAATTTTTGAAATAGTGCCATACTGCACTCAAAATAATACTGCTACTGCCAAATCTCCTGCAACTCCTACTGCTACACCTGAGCAGACAATACATTTGTGCTCTCAGCAATTACACAACCTTTTCACCAGCAAATGCACTCAGGAATCTCAAATATGAGGAAAGATTCACTTATTACATTTTATGTTATGTTTTACAGGAAGGAAGTATGAGATAATCGTACTAAAGATGGTCAAAAGATTCCTGCTGCTTGTGCTGCCCCTGCTGATGCACCAGTGATACTAGGACCATTACTGAGAGCAATGAAGTCAAAAAGCATAAAAGGCAAATGTTTACAAGATCTTACTGATTGAGCAATTGCCTGATTAAAGCATGTATTTGACTTTGAAACCTTGCTCTAAATAGAAAGGCCAAATATGTTTTTTTTTTCTCCAACTAATCATAATAGCATACAAAAAAATAAATATTAGTAATATACTATCCCTAAAGCCAGTAATATTTACAATGTGACAATACTGACTGTGTGGAGATTATGTCAGTGTAAAGTGTATAGATATTTTTGTTTTGGGACATACCAGTAAGAAAATGTATTAAACCTATTAAGAGTGGAGAAAGAGACCTCAGAGCCTTGACTGAGAAACTCAATGATCCTCATCCACCTCCTTGATCTGTTTGCCTCAACTATATCCACGCTTGACCATCTGGCAAAATTTCTATCCTCTGACAATCATCACTTAAAAAGTAACAAGGTTGTCTGTTGCCTTGTCTCCAGTAAAGATAGATGTAACCACCATGATGTCATCCATTGGATTTTATGTTATAAAGGATTTAATTAACTCTAGAAACCAAATCTGTTTTTCATACAATCCTGCAAACATGCTTTTTAATGCTATAAATTAGATTTTTTTTTAAAAATGGGAGTCTGTGTACCACAGTATTTGACACCAGCAAAGTAAGAGAGGCAAGACTAAGATAGTTTTGAGGAGATTCATGGATGTAATGAAGAAGGACATGCAGAGGGTTGGTGTGACAGAGGAGGATGCTAGAGATAGTGTCAGATTGAGGCAAATGATCCATTGTGTCGAGCCCTAAAGGGAGCAGCCAAAAGAAGAAGAAGAAGACACATTCATAATGGTCATTTTGAGACCTTTCAGTGATGTCACAAATACCATTTGTTTCTCTGAATTTCTTTGAAGGCTACTTGTTTAAATAACTCAGCCTGCTGAGATGACTTTTAACTATTCTTATCAGCTCTTAAAATCTTTTTTGAATTGCTAATTTGTACTATGGGGTTCAGTGTAATATCACAAATTAGATTTTCATTAAAATTTACAGACTTAAAAATATGTATACAGTGCCACATGGAGTAAACGTGAACTCTTTCATTTATGTTTCCTGTACACTTTCAGATAATACAAATGTATTACTCCTCATTGTATGTCTTCAGCTTATAGTTTCTTGTCTCGGCCAGAAACTCTTCACCAATGTTTAGCCTTGCCCAGCAAGCAGCCTGCACCAGGCGGCCAGATAATGGGCTGGTGTGGTGCACGGCAGGAGCAGGCGTTCCTAATGACCCGTAACTGAGCAGCACTGGGCTGTACAGTAAGAGCACTCAGGAGTCTCATGAAATCTAACCCCGATCTCATTTTGTAACAGCATGCACTTGCTCTGGAACATGGCGTCACTGGTGGGTTTTAATAATAAAGAAGCAAGATGGGCTCTGAGCCCTCAGGAAGTGGTCCTCTCTCCAGTTTTACTACATTTGTTGAGTAGCATTGTTGACCAGTTAATAAAATCTGCTTTGGCTCTAAGGTTTTCATTCTAGCCCACACTGACTCAAGTCTATTTCATTTATAGCAACTTTTCTGAAGTCATTCCTTCATGCATGCAGATGGGATGAACTGATCTATTGTTGTGGAAGGAATAGAGGGAGAGAGACTGTGCTGATGCTTCACAGCTCCTAATCCTATTGGAAGTTAGGCCTGCTGTTTGTTCCCCTGTTTTGGCCCTATCAGTCACACTTAGATGAAGCCTGAGGGGAAGTAATATGGGTAGATTGGGCCTGAGTGGCATAGGGAAGTTGGCATGGCACATGGGGGACTGCGAAGTAATACTGTGTGAAGTACCACAGCCAGGGGTTCAGCTCACTGTGGATGGATGTGTAATGGTAATGAAGAGAGATGAGATGAATCTGATACTCAAGGGAAGGAAATGTCTCTCTTTCGCTCTCTCTCTCTCACTCACACACACATACACACACAATACTGTAAAGAATGGCCTTATAGATTGTGTGCTGAAACGCTCGCTTGTGATAAACATCATTCGGCACGGTGCTATTTCTGCAGTGTCTCCACTTTTAAATGTTTCAAGAAAGATACAGTGAAAGTTATAGGGATGGAATTCATTGATATACAGTATGAAGGGAATGTGCTGACATAATACATCACCAGTTCTTGAATCATGAATGCCTTGAAATAATTTTCTGTGATAGGCTACACATCCACAGCGGGTATCAGTGGGTAATGGACTTCCTGTGGTATGGACTGAATAAGGACTCTGGAAGATGGAAACAAAGATAGGCTGGCATTTTAAAATGTCTACATCCAGTCCAGGCTCAATCTAGCTTGGTGGGATAAGAGTGTCAATTGGATGATTCAGAGTGTGCCTATTTTTAAGCACCTACTAGACACTTTTAATGCATGGCTAACTCATTTTTTTTTACAGACTTTTAAAATATGCAGTGATGGATGTCACTTTCAGGCATTTTTTTCATACTGCAAATAAAAAAAAAAGAATATAAGTTGAATCTATTTTACAGCATTCCTGAGTGTTTAAATAAGCTGTAATAAAATCCATAACTGGACCTTTGACGATGCTTGTTATCTGATTAGGAGCTAAGCAAATATATCCTGTGCTTTCTCAAAAAAGCTCTCCAAAAGCCCAGTGTGCTATATAATGAGAAATCAGAGAAAAGTGAGAAATTATCTGGAGTCTGTTTTCCTACCTTAGCCTGGTTGCTAATGAGCTCTGAATGTCTAAGTCTCAGAGAGAAATGAATAGGGGTTAGGGATGCACTTTTTTTCCAAGTTAGAATAAAAGCCATCAATAACATCCTTTAGTTGGTTGCAAGGTGCAGATTAGTTTTTTCCCCATGACTTCAGCCTATCCTTCTATATAACAAAACAGCTCTAAAGAACCAGAAAATAATTCCTTTCCTTATTCTAACTACTAATGAAGATTTATAGCTGGAAGTTTGAAATTATAGATGACTTACACAATGCAACGACTAGCTTGCCAGCACTGAAAGCAGGGGGAGAGGGCAACGGAGGGAAAGGTATTAAGATCTTTGAGGTCCTCCAACAGGCACTCCAGTGATATGCACACATATCTTTTACATTTAATTCCAAATCAGAACTCAACGCACATACAGAGACAGGTGAGGCAAACAAAGTTTAACATTAATAAATCCTACTTTGAAAGAAATTAAACAACACATAAAAAACTGGACATTTGGCAAACACTGTTCAACCACACTCCAGTCCACTGGATCACCAAGCATTACTAATGTAAACACAGAGTGCTGCCTTCTTTCCAACAAAGAGGAAAACTATCTGACAGTGTAAGTGGGTGGGTTACTAAGTGTTTATTATTCATCCATTTTATATTTCTGTCTCTATTGACATTGACTAGAAGGTACCTGGTTAGAACAATAGCACAATAGGTCATGGCTTTCTAAGCCGAACCCTTATCTGTGGTCTCTTCTCTCGCTCTCTTTTGGGGCTGTGATGTTTGGTCCAGCGGCTCTTGTTGGCTAGTTCGAGGACAGTTTGAGGGAAGAGATGGTCTTAAGTTTTTCTAATGCTGATTTGTGTATTTTTGTCATCAGTAATTATGAGTAATAAGTGCTTTAGCAAAAAAGGTAAAAACTACTTTAAAGCAAAATTTTATGGAGCTACTGACCACCGCAACTGCATGTGCCACCATCACCATGCTCTTTATGTATGACTGGTTTTTCAACAAGTAAAAAAGGTCAGTGCAACTCCTCTAGACTTATCATAAACATTAAAAAAGATAGTGAAAAGAGTCGTCTGTGCTAGTCAAAACAAGGCAAAGCAAAATTTGATTTTGCTTTGCCTTTAAAGGGCCACAGAAGAAGGTGGACATTACAAAGCCTGAAGCCTGGAAAATCAATCAGGAACATAAGTGTGAGTTCCACATAGCTCCTTTGTATTGCCTTCTTACTATGCTCAGGTTAGCTTTAATCATCACTGATCCCTTGCTACTATTCAGGAACTCACAGCTCCTTCTCCTGCCCCTTAAAGCCTTTGATATGGGTAGGTGTGAAACTGGCTCTCATTGCTGATCCCTACCTCCACCAGGCTCACCATCCAAGTAATTCAGTTTGCAGTCTCCGGTTTGTGAATTGATTACTTTGCTATCCCTCTTTAAATTGGTGTTTGGAGAGTGGCTCTCTTTCGCTTCTCAAAAAAAAAAACCCTCTCATCAAATCAAATGGAAATCTAATATAGGAGGCTAATGGGAATGGATAGTGGATAGCCTATGGTTCAGAATGATGCGTGGAGGTGATGATCTGATGTCTGCACAGAAGAGTCTATAGCTGGCCATATCCCATTCGTTCTCTTATGGGCTTCTTTCAATATTTCAGACAAGTCTACTACTCTTTAAATCCAGGGTTCTTGAAGTGGAGCCCAAGGGCCAGCGGTGACCCTTCTTTGTACTATTTTATGCGACAAGCAAAGAGTGCACTACTGTACAATTGATTCTTTTAAAATTGATATCATACTGTAGTGCAGCAGCATAGACAAACAGACAAATACAGACAGTTTCAAGAAATTTAACAGCCACCTCATGAATTGTTCAAAAACCATAAACCAGCATAAAAATGATAAACAGAAAAAAAATCACTGACACATTATAAACACTAAAATGTGCATGTTCTTTCTGTGAGATTCTCAGTCACACATTTGGACAGTGACACAATTTTTTGTAGTTCTGCCTCTGTACATCACCATAATCAAGAATCAAGATGTGACTGAAGTGCAGACTTTCGGCGTTAATTCAAGGTGTTTAACTAAAGTATTGTATTAACTGTTTAGGAGGCCCTGGTCCAGACCCAGGACCAGATGAAGAGAATATATTTCTTGGCTGGCTTGGGAACAACTTGGAATCCCTCTGGAAGATTTGGAAGAGGTGGCCAGGGTGAGGGAGGTCTGGTCGTCTCTTCTTAAGTGTAATTTATGGTCTCACAAATGTGTCCATTTGCATACGGGTTTCTGTTTGGACAGCATATGATGGGGGGTTTTCACCCACCACAAACGTGCTCCCCTGCAGTCCTCCAAAATCCCAACTGCACTGAATGACCTATGCGTGGGTCGAATGCTGACTGGTTGACAAGTGGGCCAGAATAGGAAAGGGAGCGACAGCGGAGTTCATGAGGAATAGGAAAAGCCCCAAATCATCAAAGATCAAAAAATACAGTATGACGAGCAGAGACAGTGGCTGCAGTGGACACTTTAAATTTTTTATAACACTCAGTTTTACTTCGGGTTTTTGTAAGTTATACCTTCGCTCTTCTCTGCCTCTGGTTGATGGACCAACAACAGCACAAGCAAGAGTAGCCCACAGACTGGTAGCACTGCATGTTTTTAACATTGCCCCCATCTGACAACAAACACCCTCTGCAGGTAGACATGCCGTCCATGACTGCCCGCAGACTGCCTTTGCGCTACCCCTGCTCAAGCATAATAAAAGCATTAGACTTCAGCAGGGGCAGAAGATGGATGAATGGAATTACAGCCAAACTTATACATAGTCCCTCATTTTCAAAGCTTCAAACATAATTGGAAAATTGACTGAAAACTCTCACTGAGGTCCAAATAGATGTTGATGCAAGTGAAGAGGACCATTGTTGGCGGAAAACCCAAAATAAACCAAAACTTTAGGAGTGGCAAAATCTACAGTCTGGCACATTCTTAAAAAGAAAAGATGCACTGGCCATCTCAGCAACACCAAAAGGCCTGGAAGACCATGGAAGACAACTAAGGTGGATGACTGCAGAATTCTTTCCTTGGTTAAGCATAACCCCTTCACAACATCTAGCCAAGTCAAGACCACTATTAAGAAGGCAGGCATATTATTGTCACAGTCTACACTCAAGAGACACCTTCCTGAATGTAAATACAGAGAGTTTACTATAAGGTGTAAACTACTGATTACACTCAAGAACAAGAAGAGCTGGTTAGACATTGCTAGAAAACATCTAAAAGAGCCTACACAGTTCTGGAAATAAATTCTTTGGACAGATGAAACCAAGATTAGCATGTACCAGAATGATTAGAAAAGTATGGAGAAGGAAAGGAACAGCTCATGATCCAAAGCATACCAATCCTCTTATTTAAAATTATTTTCATATGACCAATTATTTCTGAGCCTCTGAAAATGGGGGACTGTGTATAATTCCTAAACATGTATGACATGTACAATACTTCTGTTCAACCCCTTGAATTACAGCTGAAAGTCAGCACTTCAGTCACATCTTGTTTGATTTAAAATTTAATGTGGTAAAATTCAAAAAATCATTTAATTGTCCAAAAATTTATGGGCTCCCTAAATTGGTAATTACAGCTTTAAGAATCACTGCTTTAAGCCAACAGGATTACATTAAGAGCAAAAAATAAATAAAAATAAATTAATTAATTAAAATGAAGTCATGAATCTCCCTTTTCTCTCCCTACAGATCAGACCTTTTTAGTAGACCTGGGTTAACTTCACACTACATGTTCCATGGCCTTGTAGCTATTAGGATTTTTTTGCAGAGCAGCATGAAGTTGTGTAAGGAAGAGCTTCATGGTAGGAGGTGTGAAATTCAGGTGACACTGCATAATTATGTAGTCATGTGTCAGTCTTTGAGTCTCTGTTTAAGTAATGCATGTTGAGTTTGCAGTACATTTGGAGAGTCTAAATGCATCTCTTTACCTCCACCGTCACACGTTTGCTGTGTTTTTTTTTCTGATCCGGTCTGTCTCAGTATTCCTCACCCCTCTGCCATGTCTAGACACTCACTGTTGAGTTAGGCTCTGCTATATCACAGATCGATGAATCACCTGGGGTAAAGCATGCAGCACAGCTGGGCATTGTCGTTTTCCTTGGAGCCACAAATACACAAACAAACAGACGTACATACAAAGATTTCGCCTTTACATAGCCCCTGAGTCTACATTTACTGTAACAGATGAATGTCACCCCTCCAGGCACTCTGCTCACCAATCAATACACCACATGCAAAACGTCCTGCTGGAATTATGCTATTATGTGTGAGAAATGCCTTTAGGATAGAAATTCAAGTAAAAGTTCATTTGAAGGGAAACTTTAGTCCAGTATGTTAAAACACAGTGAATGAATTACTTATGGTGTTGTTAGGACTGAAAATCCCACACTTAACATTCTCATGTTCAACCCATCCATCTTCAGGGTCTGCTGGGCATTGTAAAAACATCACTGACCCAAGACAGACTTACTTCTTAATCCCACAGACCAGTTTGAGTCATAGTGGAGAACATGCTGACATGCAATTAAGTAAGACCAGAAATGTTGTTTTTAATATTTAATCTCCTGAGTTAAACGAACTGCAACACTAGAAGACCGTGTCAGTTTTAGTGCATGGGTATATTTTTTGTAATATCATAAATGCTATTGTTTGCATGGAAAAAACTGTGAGGCTACATTTGCATTAACATGTTTTTCATTAAAAAAATGAAAAGAAAATGATATCTATACAGATAAAAATTGTTCTAAATGTTCAGATATTATTTCAATCCAAAGCACACCTGAAAATGTATAACACATGGCCACCTGTGGATGTAGGTGTTAGCAGGATAAAGTGCATAGTTGAACCACACAACAGCTGCATAGACAAGAAGGTCAGCACCATCTTTAACTGGTTCTTTATTTCACTATGGAGAGCGTTCCCTCAGTGTTATCCTCAGAAGCTTTTATACCATTACTCCAGCCAGTATTGGCTGGCAGTTGTGATGGTTGCATCAAGGAGGGGCCACCCTCCTTCCTATAAAAGCATTTGATGCAGCATCATTCGTCATTCAGATTCCTCTTCTCTCTTTACTTGGAAAGCCTATCTGCAAACAAGCTAACACCTTGGTCACCGGGTGCTAGCACGGCTCGCGTTTTCCAGTCACCTACTCTTCACCATAAAGCCAGGATGGAGAGCGTGCTAGCTGCAACCATGCACATAGCACAACAGTTAGCTGACCAAGCTAACTGCATTAGTTGCACACGATCATCAAGCCACATAGCACAAGCACTAGCCACTACACCAGCCAGGTCACTCCAGCTCACCATAGCTACCTGACCCAGTTTATCTATTTTAGTATTAGCTGTCTTGCCAGTCCAAGCTATCTACACCAAGCTTGTAAGACTGCAAAGCGCTACCAAGTCGCTGCAGTTGCAAAATCTCAGGTTCAGGCGCTCATTATACATGTGTAATGTGTCTTGGGTGGCAACATGTCCAAGCCGCTATTTCCACACTGGGCTCATGTGGATACTGTGCCCGCTTTACCCAGAAGAGCCTTCATTGTAGGCTAGTCTGTCAGGCTGGCTTGTCAAAGAAAGACCCAATGATGTCCAATAGTATATACGGCAATGGAGTATATTGAGTTGGCCACACCAGGCACCAACTGGGGCAGTGACATGGATGCCGTCCTCCTGCTAATGGCTGATGGTGAAGTCAGCTGCAGACGTGTCATGTCTGATGTCTGATCAGTCAAAGATAATGAGGAGCTACTCAGTGATTCCTCTAAGGGAGCGTGGGAACACCTCACGTTGGATGAGAAGGATGACGCTTTATTTCCCTCTGGCCAATTGGGGATAACTAAAAACTCTCCATGTCCTCTGCTCCATTCCTCCCCTCCAAGGCCGAATGCTTACAGTCCTACCTGGTTGACAAGGCATATAAATTGGTCACCACCACCAAGAGGGCATTCAGAGCCTCATTGCTCCCACTAGCCTACTCAGGACCAGGCAACTACCAACTCTGATGCCAGTGAGGGGTGGGAAGAGCTGGGTGTCATTATGGGCTAGTGTCTCCATCTCACTAGAGCAGCAATGCAGGTGGCCAGGAGAGCTCTTGGTGTCACTGCCCCGCAGGAGATGGCTGAATTTGTCGTTATATCTTAGACAAGGGCATTGACTCTGCTGGCCTTTTTGGGAGAAATCAGAAAAGATTACATCTGCAAGTACACTGGTGATGTATGATGATTGTGAGCACGAGGGTACATATGGCCGTCTGCAAGCCTGCCTGTTTTTTGTGACTGCGTGGACTCATCTGAGGAGAATTCACATTACAATGCACCAACTACGCATGCGCCCCAGGCAGTGGACTTCAAAGAAGTATAACAGGAATGATTAAATGGCCACTGGGTCTTCAGCTGTCTGTGTCCACAATGGCGTATAATCAAGGCTTAAGACCGAATCAAGCAGCAAACACGTGTCTGTGACATCATTTCTAATACTCCAGCCATTCGAGACTAAACCACAATACTGATGTATTCAAACTAACATGGACTCTGTAGTATTTCAAATAGTCTCAATTTTAGACATTCTAAAGTGCTGAAGCAGAGTGTAAATTAGGATAAACTAACAAAAGTTGTGCATTTTTAAATTAAAACTTGTTTGTATGGACAGTCCCTGAATGAGAGGGAAGAGATAGTAAATAAAACAAACCTGTCCACATGTTTTGGCTTCCTGACAAAAGAGAACCTAGAGGTAGAAGGATGTCTTAACTTATGCAGAGTTTATGAAATTATTAAAAAAGGGAACATGGATGGATGTACTGAGCAGTGCATATACTCAGTGAACATGTGGCAAGCATAATCTTGCTCCTACTGAAAAATTCAAGACGGATGTGCAGTGGAGCAATTTCACCAGGAGAAAGAAAACACATCCAAGACCAAGGACTTGCTCAAGGTCATTCCTTTTTTTCTTTTTCTCCTTTGATGGCAGCTTTTTCACACTTTATAATAGCCATGAATCGCAGCAATCCACCTTACATATTTACATTAGTTACAAAAGCAGCACATGGTAGTATTAACTGAGACATCAATTTATCAAATTACACTGAGACAACGTTTAAAAACAGCACAACATATTATATTAGGATTTCTTCAGCATTGGAGGTCCCGATGAGCACAATGGCCTCCATCATCTGTAAATGGAAGAATTTTGGAACCACCAGGACTCTTCCTAGAGCTGGCCAATCTGAGCGATCGGGGTAGAAGGGCCTTAGTCAGGGAGGTGACCAAGAGCCCAAAGATGAATGGAGCAATGTACAGAGACATCCTTGATGATAACCTGCTCCAGAGTGCTTTGGACCTCAGATTGGGTTCATCTTCCAACAGGACAAAGACCCTAAGCACACAGCCAAGATAACAAAGGAGTGGCTTCAGGACCACTCTGTGACTGTCCTTGAGTGGCCCAGACAGAGCCCATACTTGAACCCAATTGAACATCTCTGGAGAGATCTGAAAATGCCTGTGCACCAACACTCCCCATCCAACCTGATGGAGCTTGAGAGGTTCTG
The DNA here is from genome assembly GCA_015108495.1 of Heterochromis multidens. Lineage (NCBI taxonomy): Eukaryota > Metazoa > Chordata > Actinopteri > Cichliformes > Cichlidae > Heterochromis > Heterochromis multidens. The sequence goes on from VUQS01005580.1 coordinate 24,197, forward strand.
CAAAGAAGAATGGGAGAAACTGCCCAAAAATAGGTGTGCCAAGCTTGTAGCATCATACTCAAAAAGACTTGAGGTTGTAATTGCTGCCAAAGGTGCTTCAACAAAGTATTGGGCAAAGACTGTGAATACTTATGCACATCTTATATTTTTGTTTTTTATTTTTAATAAATTTGCAAGAATTTCAAGCAAACATTTTTCACTTTCTCATTATGGGGTATTGTGTGTAGAATTTTGAGGTGAAAAATGAATTTAATCCATTTTGGAATAAGGCTGTAACATGACAACATGTGGAACAAGTGAAGCTCTGTGAATACTTTCTGTATTTCCACACTGTATTTTTTGCTCTACATCCTTCAACCTAAAATAGTGTTGTTACTGATATTATTGTTTGTACTGTTCTAATCTTTATTTTAAAAATGCCTCTTAATTTTAATTGCGATTTTTGACCCCGTGATATTTAAAATGGTACAGAGTATTTTCCTGGGTTTGAGTAGCGAGCTTGAAATTACAGTGACAACCCTGTTTTATATATAGAAAAATGTGTTATTTATTAAATAATCATGTGATGTGCTGATCACTGCTTGATCATTATCTATGAAGAAAACAATACAATTAAAAATAATTTGCTCTTTAATGACATTAGTGCAAGCTGAGATTTGACGACACAGTAAATGACTCAGACTGTATGTCAATACCTGAATATATTTTTTCTTCTTGTTCCTCTATAAATAAAACTTTATGTTTTGAGTAGTTCATAGCATTAGTTATTGCAGTTGATTATGCCTTAAAACTGAAATAAAACTGTTTAATCCAGATGGTTTCCTTCAGTCCTCTCTGCTATCGCATATTATATGAACATTTTTCTTAGTTCTCCTTCGAAGAGAGGAGGAATAATTAATAATTGCCTCAACTCTGCACTTTGAGAAATCTCTTGAGATTGGCAAGGCAACTGTGGCGCAAGCAGAGCCTTGCATCTCTTGTTCTGTCTGTAGTCTAGATTTGCTCCTCCTGAGATTGGTGTCTCCCTGGTGACTGTCTGGTGCAATTCAACCCAGTGCTGATTGCCTGTAAAATCCCAATTCCTGGAGTGCCAGCTTCTAAAACATTCATCATTCCCCGACTTCTTCTAGGTGCAAGCTCAGCCTATATCAGAGGATTTGACAGGGGCTATTTTTTCAGCCCTGCTCCAAGATTTTACAGAGTCCCCGCCACCACTCAGTGCTCAAAGAGCAGGGTCAGATAATCAAGAGGTTCATGATCGCACTTCTATTCTTCTCACTAGTCAATTGACTAGCTGCTTCAAGGGCTATGTTCTTGCTATGTTCAAAACCATCCTATGAAGATTCACCTGGCATGTCTCGTCGTCTTTTTTGTAGGAACTTAAACTTTTCTTTTCCAGACAGTTCACTTCAACAGCACTAGCTGCTATTACAGGAGCTAATATTTTGCTCATGGCACTTGTGTGCATGACTGGCAGCAGATGAAGTAATGGAGGGTCATTATAAAGGTCCATCTAGGATTAGGCAATGCAAAATTGCTCAAACTATGAATGCTATACTGTGTGACATAGATTTATGTTACATGCTTGTCCCTGTTCCAAATAAAAAATGGCTTGACTTTATTTCCCAGGATAAAAGGCAGAGCTCACGCAGATATTTAATGGCATTCCACACAAAGTCATCCGCTGCTTTATCTATACTGATTGAAATTAGTTATGGTGACAAAGTTACCATTTTTCACTGTTCTCACCATACCTCTTCACAGCCACAGGGCTATTTGTTGCTAAATAAAGATCAATACAGAGCAAGACATCTATTCAGATAGCCTACTAGAATTCAGTGCACTGTTGTTCTTCACATTTTTAAACAGATGTATTCGTTGTACACAAACAATTCTCCTGTTATAGTTCCCTGCTACAGTCATCTCCCTGCCTACAGAGATGGTAGGGAGCGAAATTATAGTAAAGTTACAAATCAACAGAATAAGAATAAGAATAAGAATAAATTTTATTGCCCCACATGGGAAATTTGTCTTGGACAAAACAGTGCTAAACATAGCAGCATTTGCATAATAAAACCACACCAAAAAATAAAAATAAAATCAATAAATAAATAAGTTAATTGATTAATTAATGCATATTTGTTTCCATGTTTGACTCCAGCAAACATTCAAGTACTTGATGATGTTGCTCCAGAGCTTTTACATTGTGCCTAGTCCTTATTTAAAAGTGCAATAAATTTTGGGAGGAATGAGAGTTTATAGGGGTTTGTTTTACAGCTGCTTGCTCTATATCGTCTCCCATTGAAACAAAACACTAAGTTACTGTAAAGCAACTGTAATTATGAAAAAAAGAATAATTCAATTATTACTTAAAACAAGGAATTGTAAGAGGTGCCCTCCAATAAGTTTGTCAGTTCATGGAGCTATACAGTAATGACAGCTATACAACGCTATCATTCTGCACCTCAGTCACTGTCTGCAGGCTTAAGTTATCTTCTTTAAAATCAAACAACTTTCTCAGTATATATTTCTAAAAAAAATAACTCAAGATTGTTTGATTCTACAACATAACAGACAGTTTAGAAGCCTTACTATATATTAAGTGTTTGTGTGGTTAACCAAGGCTGGGCCCTAATCAAATGTATCTCTTTCCTGTTTCTGCTGACGCCTCTGTTGACACATCCATAAGTGGCTTTATCACTACTCCTCTGGGAATGTCCTCCTAATAGAATTAATTGCATTCCATGTTCTGTTTGCATTTTTAATTGCTTTGTTTGTGTTCTTACGCGCTCAGGTAATTCCTGCGGTTGTCTTTATCAAGGTAAATCCTAATATTTAAATGACCTGCCTGCCAATATAACACACAGCACAACAAATTCTACTCTCTCCAGTCATCCTCTTGCTCTTTGTTTCTCTGTGTGATTGTGACCTCTGCCGCAGTCATCCATGAACACAAACATCCTACTGATAAAGGGGAATGCAAAACCAAAGGCTCTGCATCTGAAAATCTGTTTGCCATTTTTTTTTTGTTTTGTTTTGTTTTGTTTTGTTTTGTTTTTTCTTTTTTGGTCAGACTTTATTCAGTGTAGTCAGCCAGCAAAAGTTGGCAGATTGGCGCTTTGGGTGGGAAGACGGTCTGGAACAGTGGCTGGTTTGGCACTGATAATGCCCAACATTACTGAAGCAAGGACACCTTTAAACCATGTACAGTATGTGTGCTGATGTCCTCCAAGGTCTGGTACTGGAGACTGTCAGAGTTTAAATAAATTAAACAAACATACACACACTGCTTCATAGGCAGTATAGCCACCATTTCCTCTGAATATAAAGCAATTTACAGTCTTGTCCTTGGTGCAAATTCAGGGGACATTCTCTTATTGTTTTCTTTTGTTTTTCCATTTAAACTGGTTAGTGTGACATGGAGCTTGGGGCTAAGCTAACATCCTTCTGTGTATGCAGAGGCTGTGTGTAAGAGTCTCTGTATACAAGAATTTCCGATATATAAAAATTAAAGTGTAGCTCTTTAACAGCCTCTCCCATTGGCTCCTTTGCAGTCCCCTTCACCAGTGAGGCTGACATAGCCACTGAAATGGCCTGATGACATTGCTCATCCAAACAGAATTAAACCGGAAAGGTCTAAGCTATTGGAAGTATCCCCTAGGAGCCATGGGCAGAAAGACTGGACATTTCACAGGGACAGTAAAACCTGATTTAGTACCTTTCAGTGGAGCTGAGAAAGTGCACACATAGACAAAGCACAACTTAGCCTTAAGTAAATAGTTTTGGTGCTTATGTGATTACATAAGCATATTTAAATACTACACCAAGGCATCTGGACTTGCTTGAATTTCTTGAAGATGTTTCACCACTTAACTGAAAGGCTTTCTCAGTACTAATTGGTAAGGACTCCCAGGGGTCATTAGCTCCTTGAAAACTGTTGAGGGCACATGTGAGGTTAAATGCCTTGAACTCCTTGAACTCCTCTAAAGTCAGTACTGAAGAAGCTTTTCAGATGAGAGCTAGTCTTGTTGCTTTTGTTTAGCATTGTTATATTCACATACCCATCTTCACAAATGGGTATGTGAATATAACAATGTAGTTCTACTGAAATCCCATCCATCCATCCATCCATCCATTTTCTTGACTGCTTATCCAACCTGACATTGGGTGTGTAGTGGGGTACACTATACAATAATGTCATACAAACAATGCAGATTTACCAGAATCTGAATCTAAAATATTCACTATATCGAATCTTTTTGGTCCTCGTAGTCACACTGTAGTTTGAACAAAATGGCTTACATTGATCATTGTAAGTTAAAACCAGTTTGAAAAAGAATAAAGGGCTTTCTTATGAAGCTCATGGGGGAGTCAAGTTCATTAGTGGATTTGATAGAATAGGAGTTGTGAATCAAACCAGAATCAGGGGAAAAAGAGAGAGACAAAGAAATGATAAGAACCACTGAGACTTGAGAGCTGAGTAGCACAAACAGGCTCCAAAGGGGCAGGTCTACCAGTACTGGGTATAAGTATATGTGCCACACACATAAACAGTTGATTATCAATGTCCCATTATTCCCATCAGACATTTTCATCAATCAACCAGGGTATTTCTATCTCTATCTGTAATTACTCTGTGTCAGTTGATTGCTACATTCTATAGTTGTGGAATATGTTTCAAATGATCCACAGACACAGCTAAGTGTGAGCTGACAGAATTGGGTTGCATCAATTCAAAAGAATGCAGTTAGTTTTCACTTTTATCTGGACTAGATTGTTCTGATAAGCTTGTTAGCACTTTGATTCAGATAGGAAAAAAAAAACTTTTTTGATTCCCAGAGAGTTTGTTGGCTGAGAAGTTTGTAGTGTGTAGTTGCCAACTACAGTTAATGGAGTGGCAAATGTTGCCTCAGGTTTGGAAGTCATTTCATCCTTCACTTGCAAAGTTTCATCATAGGGAGGATATAATGCATTTAGGTGCTCCTGAAATCTACCAGGTAACACATGTAGCTAAATGACTCTAAACTGTTTTATAAAAATTTGTTAAATGTGAAATTCTATGTAATACTGCATAGAAAATTAACCTGAGACAGAAGGAAGCTAATCTGCTCATTCTGTAATGATTCGTAAATGATTTACAACAAAATGCTAGCACTGATTTAGCTTGAAAATGATCAGATAATAAGTTAACACCTTAGGAGCTTTACTGCTTTTTCCTCTTTGATAGTTTCTCAAAGATGATAAATGAAACGATTTTACTGATAGATATAAATGAGCTGTCCTAGAAATGAAGGCTCATGGCAACTTAGCAATAAAATTACTTTTCAACACGTAGGCTTCCACTCACAAGCAGTGGGAAATAGGACTTCCAAGCCAGCCCATCAAGACCAATTAAATAAACAAGACTGGAAGCCACTGAAATAGTGCCAGTTTTATTTTCTGACAGGGACCATAGATCAGTTAAGCTCAAAACAGTACAGAAAAAGCAACTATAGCATGCAGCAGAGCAACATGAGTTAACCTTAGATTTATGCCTTTCCATGTAGCATAAAACAGTAAGTGAAGATGGACCTTAGAGCGAGAAATGCATCAGGTCACTATGTCCTGGGAAATGCAATGCCACATGTGTAGAGATAGGAAGTGACAAAATACAAATACTTCATTACTACACTTAAGTAGCAATTTCAGGCATCTGTGCTTGAGTATTTATTTCTCGGACAACTTTTTACTTTTACTCTCCATATTTTTACACATATATCTCTACTTTCTACTCCTTACATTTTCAAAACAGACTCATTACTTTAGGTTTAATGCACATGAAGGCAGTTATTATTTCATGTCACTGCGTACCTTCTAGACCTTTAACAGATTTGAACCTAAATGGAGGGAACAATAAACAGTCCTATCGGTGTATCACCAGCGCTTATTGCACATGACAAGATGAAATAGGCAAAAATATTAAATTTGTGGATCATTTATACATACTCAGGGGTTAAAGTGGGGCGGAACAATCCGGAACAGTGTTTTTGGTGCAGATGTCCATACGTTATGGTACTTCAGCATCTAGCGCTACAGAGGAGAAGTGAGCATAAAGGGAGTAACGCTTTTTAAGTGGCAGGTAATTTCAAATGCAACATTTCCATCAGCTTAACAAATATCAGCAAACACACAAGTTTGTTATACATTGTGTCTGCTAGCTAAGGTCCAGCTGCTGTATTTCCCAAAGAGGGAAAAGAATGAGAGATGATATCACTCAGAGATGGAGACAGATATAAGTCCGGACAGGAGATGAAGAAGAGAGATTATTTTAAAAGGTAATGACTGCTCAGTGACATTTGATAAACTTGAAATTTAAAGTTGACTGTGCAAACTGTAATGAAGTTTACAGTAGTGCACTATGTTGGACTGGTGCAGAGTGGCTGTAGTGTTCATGGTCAATATCAAGGGTAGCAGACATCTATTTAAACTTAAACTGATGATGCTGAGTATATACACTCATAGAATTCTACCTATATACTGGCTTTATACTGTCTAGGGGTTAGAAATCAGCCATGACAGCTTGTGTAATGCATTCTTATATCTTGCTGAATTCAGTTACGTAAATCCACAAAGAGCAGCAGCACAGGTCAACTGATCACAGTTTGCACAAAAAATCTACTAGAGTTCACAATAATTTCTATTTTGATTTTGTTCTTGTTTTTAAGTGATTCTTTTCCCCACGGTGCACCAGTACAACCTACCTGTCAAATCCCACTTTAACCTCTGACTATGTTAATTTTCCTGTTTATATGTCAAAGCAAAGTCACTCATCTACAATGTAGGAAACAACAAATAGAGCTAATTTTTTTTTTTTAATTCTCTTTGTTGTTCTCTGCTTGTGTTCTACATAATAGATGTTCAAGCTGTGTGAATTCATTATAATTATAATTTAAGTTGAAAGAGAGTTTGTCTTCACTTGTATTAATGCTTATTATTATATTAATGTGGTAGGTGCAAGTTCAGGTAGCTTTGCACAAAAATAGCGGGTAGAAATGTCCTCCAAAGAGCTATTTTTAACTTTTATACTTTAAGTACTTTTCAGAGACTGTACTTTTTCACTTTTACTTGAATAAAGAAGTTAAATCAGTACTTCAGCTTTTAGCAGAGTATTTTTAAAAATGAAATATCTGTACTTCTATTTAGGTGAAGTATGTCTGTACTGTTGCCACCTCTGCACATGTGCAATTTGGTCTTCTAATGTCCTCTGTTTTATTTTATTGAGCATGAAGGCAGCCTTGCATGGCACTGCTAAAGTGTTTCCTTACCCAGTGGTGCAGAATGGATGTGTATGACACAGACAGGAAATTAAAAATATAAAATACTTCCAAGATATGCTGCCATGGTAAGTCAAGTAGAACCGCAGTGCTGCACGACCTCAACACTGACATTCAGTCAGCACTGGGGGTTGTTTGGGTGAGAGTAAGCTGCCTGACTGACAGTGCTAAAAGGGTTCAGGAAGTCCAAGGTTACTGATCAATAAATGTGAGCAAGCATACCAAAATGCATGCACGCAACTTACACATAGTCACAAATACACTGACTCTCTTCACACCTGTTCATTAGATTCACCACCATCCCCCACCCCTCACCACTTCATGAAAGAGCGTCACAGTAGGGAGACACTCAGCCCTCTGCACACAATGTACACATCTACACATACTTCTTATTGTATATTTGCTACATTGGACTTATGATTGGGGTTAAGTTATCTCCCTGAGGCTGCTACAAAGCATTATAGCCATCCTCCTCTCCACATTATTAAATGTTCCTGTCATTATTTCTGATGACTTCTCAGAGGCATTCCTCTGAAAATAGAACTGCCTTGTTCAGTGGCTGTCAGGCAAGAAAAGACTGGTGCTGGAAATGCTAGAAAAGAGATGGGTGAGAACATGTGTAGTGAAGAGAGGGAAAATCTGATCAAGTGAACCAATCCCCATGTTTGGCACTAATGATGAGCCTGGAGGAGAAGCCTCTTTCCACTCACCAGATGTGTATAAGATGGTAGCAAGGGTGTTAAAGAGATGAAGAGAACATTGGCCTATTATGGTAACTGTCTCTGCTGAAACGTCAAAGGGATGCAGAAGATTCACATTATTGCGACCAGTTTCTAAAGAATACCATTTCTTGACTATTTATATCTTTCAGACAGCAACTGCATTTATAGTTTCCTGTTAAAAGCAGAATTAACAGATGGGACTATCAGAGTGGAAAACATTTTTTTAAAGTAACTTTTTATGTGACAAAAGTGCAGGGGCCCTCTTTAACAGTTGCACCACTGGTGAATTTAAGAAAACTCACATTAAGTTACGAGAAGTGCTGTTTTCAGGCAGTCTCTTTTCGAAAAAGCATTCCTGTTAGCAAGAAGAAGAAGAATATGCCAGTGTTAGCTCACCGTCTCTGTGTTTGAAAAGAGACTGCATGAAAACAGCATTGCTAAAAGGATTCCTGTAAGCAAGAAAATGTCAGTGAATTAAGAGTTTAAATTCCTGGATGCAACTGCAAACACAGTTTCTACATGTTTCAGAGAGTCTTGCAAAACAAAGTTTGTTTACATTTAAGTGACAAAACCAGACAGCAGCAAACAAAGAAATAGTGTGATGTTTTAAATTAAAAAGGGCAGCCAGTCCTTTTTGTGCTTAATCCTAATTAAATCTTAAACTGAGGTGTCAAAGGAAAAGAGAGTTCTTTATCAAGAAATTATAATATCAAATAAGTAAATATGCAGATATGTCATAAATAACAACATGCAAAATAGCTTTATTTTGTAAATTGCATAAACTGTATTTTCCCAGGCAACTGTACTTGCCTGGGAAGTGGGAAAACAGGCTAAAACATAGGCTTCAGGAAATAATAAGCAGTAATCCAAAATACTTTATCTGTTCATTTGTTTAAAATAGGCCAAAACTCTGATATAGTCTTTAAAAAATATCACTTTCAGTTGGGGACCAACTAAAACCTTCTTCTTTCCAAATTTAACAAGGTCTGGCTGCAAATAACTAACTTTCTTTGGGCCCAATTACTGTCTATTTATTGAACAAGGCATCCCTGATTGATGTGTGTTCACAGTGGGCGATCCATGATTCATAGCCATTTTTTCTTTGAATATCATCAGGCATAGTCCACATGTATGTTAATGAGTCATCGCTGTAATTAGCTCAATGAATAATTCATTTTGTTAACATTTAAAAATGTATGCCTACATATGATACATGCATCAAGCCCACAGGAGAGGAGTGTGTCCTTATCCACCATTTGCCTTACAATAGAATGATTGCTGATTGTCAGGGCTTCAGCTTGATTTCCTTTTAAATGGGGCCAGGCAGAGCTGGCTGGTAATTTCTGAAAGAAATTGAAGAATTAACCTCTCTGTGTTGAATTTAACATAAACTCGACATTCCTCCACTTATACAGAGGACTATTTGGCTATTATACTATTAGTTTTATGTTTTAGTTTGTAAATATAAGCTCACTTCTAGCCTTAAAATATTACTATGGCTCTCACTTGTAATCTGTCTATTTATTTTAAACCTTTAACATCTGGTCTAATTCAACTCAATCCATAATCTCACTTTGTGTGCTGTGTTTGTTATGTGTAAGGGCATAAGATTCACATAGTAGGAACATAGTGTAGCACTTTTTAGCCTTGAGCTGACTGGCAGGGGAGTCAGAGCACTGAATGCATCTTCGTCTCAGCATTACCCCCAGCTGTTTATATTACTGATGGCTATCATTCTACTTTTCACTCATCCTGCTTCTCCCGTCTTCCCAGGAGATGTTCACGAGTGACAATTCCTGAAGGGGATTTGTGGAGTGATTCGATAGAATAGATCCTCTCTAACAATAATCTACACCGTGTCTCCGGAGACCTGCTCATAAACAAGAATGGACACATGCACATGTAGGAGAACACACAACCACACAGGCACAATTGCTCTGCTTCTACCCTGTGCAAGTGGAGGGACTGGCACCATTTCTGCCTCATCTCTCCCCTACTCTGCCCTTTGCTCCTCTCATTTTCCACCTGTCTCTGATCCTCTGCCTCTTTTACATTTCAATCCACCGCCTGTTCGTCCTTGTGCTGACAGAGGAGTGAGCAGAGAGAGAGCAGGAAAGAGGGAGTTGTCCCCTTTGGATAGCTAAGCGATTACCGTTAGAAAGATCCAGTCCCTTGCATCATACCTCTCACATCGTCTTCTCTCACATTACTCTGTGGGAACTCTTTTCTGCCTTCCTTACATGTTTTGCGCTGCCACTCTTCTTTTCTTCATCTCTCCTTATCTGTTTATTCTTACTTCATTTATGAGTCCACTTGTTGTCTCTAATCCTGCCTACAAGTAAGCCAGTTAAATCATGTTTATGAGCTTCTGTGTTTGTGTTGTAATTATTTCTTGTGCATCTGAGCACCAAACTATATATTTATAATATTATATATGTACACTACAAGCTGTAATCTGGTATTTTAAACAAGTGTTTTAAAAAAACAAACTTCCTCATTCAATTTGAAACAATATTTGTGCACCTCTGTGTCTGCATATATACTGGGATATACTCTTACAGACACATGCATACTTGCATATACATGCATTTTCTGCCTATATGCATGTGTTTGTAAGAGTATATCCCAGTATGTAATAGCATATGCAGTGAGATGCTTCAGGAGCCATTTCTGCTTGCCTTATCAGTCTGAGTGGAGAGCTGGCTGCTCCAGCAGCAGAGCCAGAAACCACTGCCCACTGCTTAAGTGGAAAAGGACTAATCCCTCCTCTCAAAGCCCACTCTAGTAAACACCACTTCTCCAAAGCCACCCATGCACACCCAGCCTGTCCAGCCATGGTCCCCAATAGTCTGTGTTGGGTATGTGGGGTTGGTTTATGAAGGCTGGTACCTGATCTCATATCAAATAATTACCAGCACTGCATTTAAGAGATGAGGGGAAACAGTTTTTTGCATTTACCCACACTCAAGAGTTATTTGTCTTTCGGATGCTGTAATAAGGCCTGCTGTGCCCATGTGCACTTTGTTGAATCAATGGAGCAATCTGCCACATTCATTACACTTCATTTCCCTCATACAAGAATACATATTGTTATGGAAAGTGATGTAGTGGAATTAGAACTTTGGAAATCTGAACCCATCTATCAGCAGGAAAGGGGAACAAAACTGTTAGTAAAATCTTTTTAAATGGGTTTTCATTTGAACCCAGGAGGGGTCATTCTCAGATTTCAGCTGGTAAATGACCTCCTTCTAGTTTGATGTCTTCGGGGTATAATTTATTCTAATGAAAAAGATTACATCTTGAATTAAAAAGTGCTCAGCTCTGACCAATATACCAAGCTGAAGTCAGCTTGGAGACAATCAAAAGATCAACATTTCCTTCTGCAGCTTTTAATATACTCCCATCTACAATTGAATATGCATGTCATTGCTATCCCTGTATCACTAGTGGTGAATAGTTCACAAGTACCATCAGCAGTGTGGCACACATCACTGATCAAGGACAAATAATGATTTAATGTAGAGAATTTCTCTTTTACTTTTTTGACTTTGTGTGTGTATGTTGTTGTGCATCACAGGAAGAGTTTGATGGCACTTTCTGCAGTATAAGTGAAGGCCATTATCAACTTACCTTGCTGCAGTGAAACAAGGTATTTAACAGTAGAAGGTCAGATGCAAAATAGAGATTTGCCGTATGGCGTGACGAGTCTTTGATGAGGAAATTCATCAAAATCACTGCCGTGTCTGGCAGCCTTGTGATTTTTCACTGTAACACTTCCTTTAGCCATTTTGGGTCCATTTAAAAGGTGGGTAGGAGGTTGAAGAGCCAGAGTTGCAGATTGAAATTCATTTAACTGAGCTTTGCATAGTACCTGTGCTCTGCATGGGTGGTTGGTTTTTTACTCAATCAAGTCTGGTAAAAGTTGACCTACATCATCCATTATTCTGCAAGGTGGGAACAGTGTGTAATGTGGCATGCTTTTTCCATTATTTCAGGGTGCACTTGTTATCAGTTACAGTTATATTATCATCAAAAACCCTTAAAATGTATCAGTCTTTTGATATCATACTGTACCAATATCTAAGATGCTTCCCACAAAAGGACACAATTTTTTTTCTCCCTATACCCAAATAATGGAAAGTAATCTTCTGCATACACCTGTAATTGCATCACAATGAAAATCAGTGTCATACACTTACAAGTATTGATTGTTAGTTTGGCATTTTTAAGATATATGACTGGAAATCATCAGGCTAAGAAATGGTACATTCAACCATATTTTTTTTTCCTGTATGAACAATTAAACTAAGAGATCTGACTGACATCTCATACAGCCTTTGCAGTGACCTTCTTTGGTTGAATTAGGGTTAAGCAAAGTTCAAATCTGCTTAAATCCCTAAAGTAACTGAGGAGACTGTGGATCAAAGTTAGAGTAATTATTATGAAGCTCAGGCTGACAAGATAGGGCATCAAATTCAAAAGCAGCCTATATAGAGTAGAGTAGAAAATTAAAAGTTTGAACAAGGTCAGATCTGTTGATTCAAGATAAGACAGGTCTAGTCCGTGTATGTCATGTATGTCTAGAAGCTTCATTAGCTGTTCCCCTGCACCTGCATGATGGCTGCACACTCATGCTGCTCATCAATCTTTCAGGACATTTGCCTATGAAGGCAAGGTGGCTTTGGAGCTGGGTCACTGCCAGATAAAGCAGATTCTGAGCAGGAACAAACAAGCACAGAAAAGCTGCAGCAGCCGGCTGGGCTTGGTTGGTTCGCTCTGGTCTGGTGGATGGACACCAGAGGAGTTCAGCCTGTTTGTCTTTCTGCACAGCAACAAAATAGCCCAGCACAGCACAGTCAGTGCTTGGCCACAGTCAATGCATGCATGTGTGTTGGTTCCTTCAGTAACAACAGGGAATGTAGAGGTTGGAGAAGCATGCTGGTAAAGTATGTTTCTCTCTGCCAGTGAAACCACACAGCTCTTTGATCCTGTTTTACTCATCTAACCCAACACACACAAACAGTGAGACTATCTCAGGCTGTCTGTCAACTGTCAGAGAATTCACTATGACTGCACGTTGCCTTTTCTTTTTCAAAGCCGGTCACCCTTACGAAAACAGGAATGTTATTTTCTATCAGAAATATGTTACAGGTGTAACCCTCCAATGTTACTGTCAGAAAGAACTAATGAGCATCAATTCTCATTCATCACTTTTCACTCCACAAAGACACACACTCACACAAGCACCCACATCATCAAATCTTCAGCTCCACCAGCCGAGGACATACTCTACTACACAGCAGGGGCAGACAGTCTGTTGCTGATTCTGTTTGTTTCTCCTGTTTGATGGAGTTGAGTGTCCCTAGGGCACAGTCAGAGTATTGTGGGCAGCCACAGAACATAAACGATCTGAGACTTTCTTTTTTAGGTCGTGTTCATCATCATCATCTTCAAAAAGAAGTTTGGTTTCACAGAGGTAGTTTGTTGGCCATACAAAGCACGACTCCACTTGTATGACTGTATAGATTTTAGCAACAACACTGCAACATTTAACTGGAAAGGCTTCGTCCTGTAGTCCATTTTAATGTATTACACATCCCAATAATAATGTTTTCTGCATTAATCTGTTGATTTTTGCAAAGGTAAATGGGAATAGCATCCTAGAGTGCTATTAAGCTTTTGCATTTCACAGTGGCTTCAATTAACCTTTTTAATGATTGCACTGGAAGACACACTGGAATCCATTGTTAATCCAATAATTATTGTCTGGTGGATGTACTTGACTTCGCCCCGCCATCCAGCTAATTCACTTCAAGTGTTTATTTGCAGGAGTCAATAATTCTTCTGATTAGAATTGGATTCGCTGTTTAAAAAAGGGAGACGCCTGTCAGGTTGTTCCCCCCACTCATGTTAAAATGCCCTTGGTGCAGGTCTATGTAATTTACCTGTGTAAGAACCTTTAAAGAATAAATCTCAATGGAAACATAGGGGCCAGGCAAATTAATTATTTTATGATTGCTATGTAAAATGTGACTAAGTTTGGTAAATTTCAGGTGCTAGAGTCAAATAACTTTTTGCCTATAATAATAATAAAAACAATAATAATTATCTTAAGTTTAAAAAACAATAATGTAGAATAGCATTAAAGTGCTAACCAAGATGAAGTGTAAAATAGAAAAGGAAGAGAGAAAGGAATATTTAACAGCTAATATTGGTTATTTCTGAACAAACATGCATTTTTTATATACAGTATTATTTGTCCTTGAAGTCACAAGGGTTCTTTGTTAATAGAAGCTTCAAGATTCTGGTTAGACCTCTCTGACCCCAACAGTACATATATTATCCACTAAAAGACTAACAAATTGACGACTAAACAGATTATTGTTTTTTGTCTGTAAAATTTCATCAGTTTAAAAAGGATTTGTATGAGCAAGGACCCCCAAACAGAACATTAGGGATGCAAAAAATATGTGTAATAACTGCCTTGAAAGGCAAAGCTAAAATTCACTTAAAAACTGAGAAAAAAATGCAAACAACAAAACAACTTCATGGTTCTCGAATGAACTTTCTTACTGAACTGATTCCACAGCCAAGTGATGAGCTCCAAACTACTATTATCTGTCTGCTGTACAGAAATGCTCTGCACCATCATGACAGCACTTGCCATTATAAGAGGACCATTTTCTGTCAACTGCAGTGCAGCCAGGGAGACCACAACCTTGGTTATATTAGCCCTCTCAGTGTCTTTTAACAACAGGACTAGATAATTCTCTGTTCGTCATAAGACATGATGTTTTGCTCCCTATATGTTAATGTAAAACTGCCATGAAGGTGGCAAGAAAATAATTCTCTTTTTCTATGTGCACTTAGTGACAACAGGCAGCCACTGATCTCTGCTCTCTTTCTCTCCCAGAGACCCATCTGCTGTTTGAAATCTGTTTATTGATAACTATTTGCTTCTCCTGTTTTGCTTTCATGCCCTAATTTTATCCCTGAACCATTTCAGCATTTCAATGACTCAAGCATTGCTAAGTGTTTGGCTTAGCCTGGTGTAGTATAAAATATCATGGTGTTGCCACAGTGAGTCTGGAAATGTGGGAAGCCAGTTAAAATATTAACCAGCAACAGCAGAGTGGAATTTGAAAGGGGAGCCTTCTTAAAGTGCTTCATTTATCTCGTGTGAGAGTGAGAAGAGCCGGGCCACACTCCAACATGGAGAGAAGACGCTCAAGAAAAATCCCAATCAAGCAAAAGGAAAGCATTCAAAGGCTTTTGTACAGTCATTTGCTAAGAAATAAATTTGTCTTTCTTCCTGCACACTTTGTCCTGCAGAAATGACTAAGGAAGTCTCACGAACTGGTGGTTAATTGCCATGACAGAATGTGTCTTAACCATAAAAGTGATTGCTCCATGTTATCACCAAAAATAAGCCCACAATGACTGGATTTCTTTACCCCTCAGCTACAATCCAGCGAAAGATTGCAGTCAGAATTTGGTCTGAAAAAAGATGCAAATCACAATATACAACCTGAACAGGTTTTTACTGATGACAGTAAAGGTTGAAATTAACTATGATAAAACACATTGAGAAAATTACTTTTTTTTTTTTTTTTTTTTTTTTACAAAAAGTAACAA